>SZWC01014854.1:4911-17994 GCA_023375785.1 Penium margaritaceum
CTCCAGCATGTCCCGCCATCATCTTTGCAGCAAGTCTGATTCCAGATGTCGACGAGACATGAGCGCTGGCAACCACAGCTCCTCCCGCGGCACCAGAGGCGGGAGTCAGCACAGGCGATGCAGTGCAGTGCAGCTGGCCTACTACTCCTGCGGCCACGAGGAAACACTAGTAGCACTGCTAGTTTTTCAGCCATGAATCTGTCCTTGGCCCTTCCTCTGCACTGGAAGTGCAGAGGAAGGGAAATGGAAGTGTACCCCCACCACCGCCAACTCTCCCCTTCCCTGCGCCCGTGCTGCAGAGTCGAACATTGCAAGCCAAACCCAGCCGCTAGTTCCTCACACAAGGGGAGGGGAGGGGGGGGGGGGGGGGGGGGTGAGGCAGGCATTTACCTCAAACCCACTAAAGGACTTGTAGTACGGCTGGGCATCAGGGATGGAGTCCGAGTACAGCCCGCGAAACGTGTCAGCAAAAGTGAACAGCTGCCGCGCGCGCGACAGCAGCGTGGCAGAGTAGGTGGGGTCCACCTGCTTGAACACAATGGACGCAGCAGCCAGCGCGGCCGCAGTCTCCGCCGCGAGGTCCGACCCCGGGCTCGTGGTGTTGATCTGGAACGCCGTGCGCAGCGTGTCCATGTCCTCCGGCCGCTGCCAGCAGCTCTCGTCGCTCGTCGCGTTGCCCACCTGCACGATAGACGTGGGGCACGGCAGCAAGCGGCTGGCCACCTCTGTGAAAGCTCGGTCATGTACTGCGACAAAACCCTCTTGTAGGAGGGGGAAGTTGGGGATGTAGAGGGTTGGGGTGTGGGAGGGGGACAAGGTAGACAGGGAGGGTTAGGTGCGGGAGGGGGACGAGGTAGACAGGGAGGGTTAGGTGCGGGAGGGGGACGAGGTAGACAGGGAGGGTTGGGGTGCGGGAGGGGGATGAGGTAGACAGGGTGGGTTGGGGTGCGGGAGGGGGACGAGGTAGACGAGGAGGGTTGGGGTGCAGGAGCATGAAGAGGTGGACGTGGAGGGTTGGGGCCGCGGAGGAGGGGGGCAGATACAAGAGGATGGCAGTTGCAGGATCCATTTCACGCAAAGAGCAGCATGGCCCACCCACCAGATCCTACTCTGCAGCAGCTGCTACAAAAACTCACCGCACCTCACTCCCTCCCTTCTACACCATGCACCACAATCCCTGCACCTCTGCCTCACCTCTCGGTGAACTCTCTCCTCACACACTCCCTGGGTGTCGGCCCCCCCTGGCTGTCAGGCCTTCCCAGAGGCCGACCGGTTCCCACCTAGACACAGTCCACAGCCCCCTCACAGAGCTCCCTCAACTGCAAGCGCGGGCACTAGTAAAAGAGACTCCGGAGTAGGGCGGAACCAGTGCCAACTCCCTGCAGTCAGGGCTGGAAACCCCCCCACGCTGCCACCCATGGTCAGCTCCCCCTGTCGCCTAGTGCCTACCCCTACCAAAAACGCCACCACCACCTACCACCAGACAGAACCAGCCACCAACACCGTCTCCAACCCAGCACAGCACAGCACAGCACCACCGCACCTGCCCCCAGAGCACGTTGGCACCCGCGTGAGCGCGCAAAAAGTAGTCCGTACCCCACTTGAGCGCGCTTCTTGCATATCCCAGCTGCCCCCCTGTCATCACCAGCCCCTGCTGGTACTCCACGATGCTCCACGCCAGCAGCGTCATGCTGAACGCCATCGGAAACCCAAACTTGACATTGTTGCCGCTGATGTAGTAGCCGCCCGTCAGGTTCACCTGCACGCCACCACACACCCACAGCCAAAAAGGGGTGAAGGGGGTGAGGGTGAGTGGGGGGGCTCCAGGGAGTAGGGGAGGCTCCTCCTGGCTGTTCCAGGCAAAGTTACCAAGCCACAAAAAAAAAAAAAAAAAAACCTGAGCGTTCTCTTCTCGAGAAGTCCCAACAGGCTCCATCCTTAGCGTGCTTAAGCTGTTTGTGTAAAAACACTCTCTGTTGCTCTCTTTCGTCTCAGCACCTTCAGTCCACATCTTCCGCTCCTCATCCTACACAGCACCTACTCCGGGGCATTCCCTGAGGAGCGCCTCCCCGCCCCCCCCCGCCCTCCCCCCACCCAACCCCCTCGGAAAACCTCTGGAGAAGAATCCAATCCCGCCCGTCCCATCCCGACCATCCTCTCTCCAACCCCCGCCAGCTAACCCTAGCACCTGACCCCCTGTTCCACGCAACGGCCACCGTCGCCGGCGACGGCCCATCATTACCCCTTGCGGGATGCCGTCAGTTAGAGCCGAACTGGCCCTCCACGGCGCCCTCTGCAGCACACCGGCGTCCAGCGGGCCAGACCTCTGCCCGTCGAAAAACGTCAGCGCCATCGACAGCGCGCTCCTGTAGTCCGGATCGCCGCCGCTGCCGCTGTTGCTGGAGAACACGGCCCCCAGCTTTGCACGCCGCTGGCGCATCTCGCGCCTCAGCGACGACGCGGCGTCGGCAGCAGTGCTCCCGCCATTGCGGCTGCTGGAGAATGAGGCGGCCCTGTGCCTGCTCCTATCTCTGACGGCTGCAGTCGAGAAGGGCGAGAGTACGACGAGGAGGAGGGGGAGGGCGAGGGCAAGAAGCGCGGGATGCCCTGTGACCAAGGAGCAGGAGGCGGAGAGTGACGAGTTGCGGCGGCAGCCTGGGTGTCGGCGGGGGAAGTGAGAGTGGGAGTGAGTGGGAGAGTGTGATGGGGAAGGGGAAAGGGAAGAGCTGGAGACGGCAGTGCTGGAAAGAGGACGAGGAGGAGCACCCGAGGAGTGCAACGAGGACTGCGACGAGGAGAGCACGCTGCTGCTCGTGCCCGCGGCCCTGGGCGAGAAAACACTGCTCGCACGCATAGCAGTTGAATGGTGCGCAGGATGTTGCAGAGCTAGAACAGTGCTGGGGAGGGACGACAAGGACGCAGACGAAGCTGCTTCGGGACATCGCAGCTGCTGCTCCTCCGCTGTCAAGCCGACACCCGACATGGTTCCGCGATGGTCCCGGGAGCAAAGCCACCGGCGCTGCCGCTCAGCATCCTCTCCTGAAAGGCCTGTCATCGCGTTCAAGGGTCGGGAATAAAGCTCTTGTTCGGTCACCCTGCCCGGCGTCGTTGCACTGGCTGTTGAGTCGCAGTGGCAGAATCTCAGGGCGTGTGTGGCAAGACCGAGTCAAGGGTGCCGTGCCAGGGAGCTGGTTGCAGGCGGAGCACACACTGGGTGGTGCGCGTTGGTTGTAGCTGCGGGCGCGATGGAGACTCACTGTGAGGTTAGCTACCGGCCCGGCGACGAGTACAGCGTCTGCCAAGAGTAACAGCAATGTGAGAATGCCTTTGGCCGGAGGTCAGTATATGTTCGTCTGCGCAGCACGCCGGGCGACGGCGGTGCCTTGGCTGCTGCAGCACAGCGAAGAGATCGGGGAGCCGCTCCAGAGCCAGAAGCGGGGCAATCTGATTTCGGCGGATTCTGGATTGCCGCGCTGGTTTGACGGTGACGGTACAGTGGATGGGCTCCGCCGTCAGAGTAGCGAGCTCCTTCTCCGGCGGAGACGAAACACGTCCCAGAAAGCTTCAGGAGGCAGGTTTGCCCTGAATCGTGGACGAGCAGAAGCAGAGCTCGCCGCTGTCGTCGCTCCGCTCTCGACTCTTCGCTTCACATCCGTCGGAGACGCCGAAGCGGAGGAGCAGATTACAGTGTCAACGCAGTGTTCACGGCCGGACAAAAAGACACCCACCGCTATGCCTTCGGCTGGGCTACCGACCACAGCTCGACAGCGGAAACAAATTGTTGTTTCGGTTTCTTGTTGTGGAGCCGGAGAGATGGAGAGGGCTGCGACGATCCCTAGGGCGTGTGTTGCGCGGGGGAAAAGAGATTTGGTGGTCGGGGGAAAATCATCAGACCATGACCGGAGGTCTCATCGCGAACGGCCGACGAGCTGCGACGTGGTCAGCGATGACCGTTAGTGCTTCGCAATGGGGACCATTCGCGTCGCCCGGGACGGGCGACGGCGTCGTTAACGTGTTGGCCTGCAAGTGGGATGCAAGTTCCCCCGGTGCCACATCAGCAATGTCGGTGAATGCCCGCAAGCGTTGAAAAATAGAGGACAAGCACCAAATTACAGCAAGGAGTCTGATGAGACGGGGTTGGGGGGGGGGGGGGGACACAATTGGGAGCGAGGGAGACTGTTTCTTGGATCCTTCCGCAGTCAGTTGCTCGTTACTGGAGTCTCTGACATGCTGGAACACGGAGAGAGTACCTCCAAGCATATGACTGCGATTTTGGTGGTGGAATTTTCCTCCAAGCTGGGTAAGGACCAGGAAGGACAATCAAACTCAGGCCTACACGCTACATAAACCATTATTCACTTTATTTGTCCAGTCGACTTAGAGCCGCAAACCAGCTGGTTGGCGACCATTTCGGTGTCGAAACGGTCAGAAAGCCGCCGCATTGGCACGACTGCTGCTACGTAGGCCAAGCCGCCACACCACGGCCAGGCAGGTTTATTGCCCCAACGGCAGCCTCCACCGAACGAGGACCGTCCCGACGGCTAAGATCTGTCCTGGCGGCGACCGCAGTCTGACAGACCAATCATCGAAGAAGGGCAAGCCGTCAACAAGACTATGAATCGCCCGGAAGACCAGCTCAAACATGATCTGAGTGCTTCCAGTGGTTTATTTTTCGGATAGTTACCTACATGGGGAACTGGACATCAGGGTCCAGGTCAGACAATCCGCCCGATACGGCGGCACGTTTTGCTCTCGTAAACTATGGGGCGTCTAGGGCGAATATCACCGACTGTGGATTCCGTGCTACACTGATAGGAACGTAGGTAGTTCAAAGGGATGAGGTGCGGGACAAAAGAAATGATTCAAGGATTTGGGACAAATGTAAATTCCTCTATGATGCAGTAAGTGTACTTCGATGGCAAGTGTTGAGGGGTTCACTCAAGAGTTATGAGTTTATCTTGGTGATCACTGCTTCATGCGCATGGGGAATCCAAAGCTCCTCCATCGCCAGGTGGAGTTGTTGGAGTAGATTCGTGTTGAGGCTCTCGAGTCCCAATTGCTTCTGGTGTAAGTCTTTATTCATTTGAGCTTTTCGGCCAGTGCCTCCCATCACACCAGGTGTCGACCCGACGGGCAACGATGGAGGCCAAGGGTTCGCTGAGCCCGAGGGATCCATCACCCGGTTGACTTTCGGGTTCGCCAGTGTTGTGCCATTTGTCGCAATGGTTGCCACTGCTATCTGGTACGTCTCAAGCGCATCGGTGTTTGCATGTTGCTAATCCTCCATCGCCATAGTACTAACCAAGGGTTGCTACTTGTCAAAGCAGTTACGCTTGCTTCATTCATCGCAAAGTTTGCAATCTTCTGAGTGGTGGAGATGTCCTTGAGGACTCTTGTTTGTTTGTTGCTATGTATTTAATGTGTCATTTTCCCCTCCAATGACGTTGTGCTCTGATACCAAGTGTTACGATGAGCAGAACGTAGCTAGTTCATAGGGATGAGGTGTGGGACAAAAGACGATTCAAAGATTTGGGACAAATGGGTAATCTTTATCGCATGGTACGTGTGCTTTGATGACAATTGTTGAGTGAGTCGAGCACATATATACAATGAGAATGAGGCACATGTTGGATTCTTGGCGCTCAGTACGAATGATGCGTGGGAGGTCGCACCGAATGTTGTTGCTTTGAGAAGCTCTGGTGAGAAGTCGGGGGGCTTCGAGAATATTCATGCATAGTTCTCTAAATACTTATATCCATGAAGAATTCGACCAAATATATCAGAAAATTAATATAGTTTGCGATTAGGGCACTTCGACCTCGGAGCCCTAGTTACTTCCGCGGTTGGATGGAGGGACCCGTTTCAATATCTGACAAACCCTTCGGCCTCGCCGGCCGATCTGACCAACCAGAGGGCCCGGTCGGCAAATGTCGACAACCTCAGGGCCCGTCGTCCATTTATTGTCAGTATCGACCTCGATTCGTCGTCATCACCGGCCTGGATTCGCCCATGACAGTCGGTAGGTAGCGAAAAATGTAACAAACCGAATTGAACTTGAAAAACAAGAGTGTCAACAAAACAGGTTCCGGTCGTCTTTTCCATCCGTGGCACACGGTTAAGGATGTCCAGAAAGCATCGGATGTATTTTCCGGCGCGTTGAGCATGCAAGCAGTTATCCGATATAGCCAGCCCAGTAGCAACCCGGCTATCACGAGTCGCGTCGGCAGGTGAAGGGGCCCTTTTATTGACCGTCGCTCGAACACAGGCTCCAGCGCTGATGGATCCGGCAATACGGATTCTCGCGTTAGGGCAAGGGAAGAACCCGGGCCCCAAGGTCGATTTAATCTTGCGATTATTCCGTCGAACCTTTTGGAAGATGGTCGAAATTGTCAGAATCTTTTGTAACGGAATACCGATGGTCTAGGCGGTTAGCCAAAATGCCCTCGGCCGAGTGGCATGAAAACCCCGAGGTCGACACACGGTGGGCAATGCATGTAATGAAGAGAATTCCCACTTGTCGAGTTTAGGGATTCGTGTGCGTCACAGACATAACACCCCGATTGGCCAATCTGAGGAATAACGAGGTCCTTCAACTCCATCTTGGTTGTTAGAATTGCAAGCCATCCAAGTCGAAGATCGATGAACGCACTAGACCAGCCAAGGAGAAGACGGAAGTCTCCAGTGAAAGACCCTATTCGCTGAGTAAACCGTACTCATGATCCTTCTTAGATCTCACCTGATCGTACTAAGAAACGCTTTAGAAACATGTCTTGATGGGTTACAAACAGTCTCCATTTACGACAAAATCATTGCTCATCCACCATCGAATAAATCGGGTGTAACATCTGGGTAATCCATCGCATGGAATGTGCGATACTATTGGTAGCTCCAATTCATTGGATGAGTTTGTGTGTGAAACATCATTATTGTTAGTATTATTGGGTAATCGTTAAAAACCTCTTAGTGCATGATGACCAGATACACTGGAACAACCGCTCTACTAACCGAAACCGCTGACAAACTCATGGGAACGGCGAGACGTCATTGACCAGCACATGGACCGGCGACCTGGAACTGCGAGGCTTGCTGGCAAGCTCTTGCGTCAATCGCCACCCGAATGCAAGCTCCGGCGTTGATGGACAGGGCAATACGGGTCCCTGTGTTGGGTTACAGGTTGAACTCTGACCCCCTCGTCAATTTATCTTACCGATATACCGTTAGGGTCTTCAGGCTCGCTTTCGATTGCTGCGGTTGCCAGCTTTCATGCTATGCCGTATACATTATAAATGGTGAAAAGGTAGATTCAACATATACAAATTCAATTCTAAAAGGGCGAAATAGCTCGGATACCCAGACCGCGCGCACTATTAAGCTCGCATACCCATGGGTCGAAAATTAGACACGGCATACCCGGCGTACTAAAAAGTAACTACGGCATGCCCATGAGTAATGTGGCTGATCACGGCGTACCTGGACTGTTAAAAAAAGCAACGACATACGGGTATATACCGTTAATTTTTTCAAGACATTGGTATGGCGTATATATAATTTAGTAAAATGTTCAAACTTGCTTAAAGTATTCGTCCGATCCACAGAACATGATGTCATCTTTATAATGTTAGTCGCGTACACGGCTGTTGGATGGCCGCCGTCAATTGCATTATAGCAATTTGTACACAATATTGTATGGGAAAACGTAATGGTACGTGTTTTCGGAGTCATGTTGTCAGTGGGTTTTGTGTTTTTATGCGTTGGTCCTCAGAAGTCGACGTATGGGTTGCCTTGTCAAGTAGGGGGTCACATGCACGACATTGAACGGATCATGGCGCGTCCAGCTCGCGTGCACGTGTCGCCGTTGGCGTTTGCGGAAGGTTCGACGGACGCAACGGTGCGTGACGCTGACAACCGGGCATGCTTCCGTTCAGGTGCAACGTATGCCACGCACAATGTGGCTTGCCTGCCCCCCCCCCGCCCCTCTATTCTCTCCTAGCCAACGGGTTAGTCTGAGTGGAAGGACGGGCACCACTGTGTCCCTGGAGCTGGTACAGGTCGTGGAGATCCAACGAAGACCGTGAAGTGGGTGTCCCGGCACATCGCTGCAACGTTGCAGAAGAACCCATGCGCGGACGTCACGAGCCTCAAGGCGGTCGTGAACAAAGTGCCCGGCAAGGATGTTGACCGCGGGACTCTGTACCGCGCAAAGGTGGCGGGTCAGGAAAAGCTTCTTGGGTCGCGGACCATGTCGTGGTCCCTGTTCCCTGCTTACACGCAAGAGGTACATGTCGTCTAAATCTTGTTCAATTTTTCCCTCGTTTCGTTTGGTGCGCCTGTCTCACCTATTGCTGTGGAATGTGCGCTGTAGCTGACGAAACTGGACCGCAACGCGCACGCAGTCACTGAGGCGACTGATGATGTTGTTTTCCACCGCGCGTTTGTGGCTCCTGGCGCTACAGTCCTCGGTGTTCAACATTCCTGTTGCATTGTGACGATGGAGGGGACGTTCCTCAAGAACGGCCACAAGCAGACGCTCCTGGTGACGCAACACTTCGACGTCAATGACCATGCAGTGCCTATGGTGTGGGCTCTAGTGTCCACTAAAAGTGAAGAACACTGGACTTGGTTCTGCTTCCACCTGGCCATCGCCTTCCCTACCGTAGCATAGTGGGACACAATCGTCATCAGCGACCGAGAGAAGGGCCTCATTAACGCGGTGGACAGTAAGCTGCCAGGTACCACGCACACACACTGTGCATGGCACCTGCGGCAAAATGTCTGCCAGCGTTATGGTAAGCGCACAGGGTTTTGGTGCTCGCGCTTGGCTCATGCGTTGACCCACACAGAGTTCCAACGATGTGAGGAGATCATGAGGAGACAGTATCCGCGCTACCCGGTATACATGTTTGGAAGCGGCGGTGTGGACGGTATCCCTGTGGAGCGGTGGACGCGTGTCTACTGCCCCATTACTCGCAGTGGACACACTACTTCAAACGCTTCTGAATCTTGGAACGCCAAGATCATTGAAGTGCGGAAGCTGTACCCGTTTTACTGCTTCGTCTCTCTGTTTGTGTGGGTGCAGCGCCTCATGGCGGACTGCAGGAAGGAGGCTAGAGCATGCAAGGGAGACCTAGCCCCTAACCCAGAGGCCCGGTTGTTGAACGCGTCTGTCGTTTCAAACGGGTACGACGTCACCGAGGAGGACCCGCACATGGCAACGGTCTATGTGGCGTCCAATTGCATCCGGCGTGTCGACATCGCCGCACGGTTCTGTACCTGTGGGGCGTGGAAGGAGTGGGGACAACCCTGCGTACACGTCTGCGCAGTGCTCCTTGGTGGGGGCCAGCCGCCAAAGCCACTATGTGATGTTGGCCTCACGAAGATGGCGTTTCGACGCGCATACAAAAACCCGATGCCGGGTGTGGACCCCGCCATGCTGACCCCGCTGGAGGGGGTCAATTGGACGCAGCCGGGACCACGCCGTGGACATGGTAGGCCACAGACCAAGTGGTTGGACCGCGAGGAGCGGAGGAGGGAAAACAATATCTGTCGTCGGTGTGGCCTGCGTGGCCACACCGTGTCCAAGTGCAGCAACCCAACGGCAATGGCACCAGCAGCTGCAACAGCAGAAGCTGCGCTACGGAAGCGGCTGGAGAGGGCAGAAGCTGCAGTGCATGCGGAGGCATATGCCGGGCGCTGGCCAACAAGTGGCACCCAAGCAGAGGCAAAGGCGGCAGAGGCTGCAGCGACTGTTGTAGTAGCAGAAGGAGAAGGAGGGACCGAGGCTGCTGGTGCTGGTTTGCAACAGGAGACAGTCAACATTTCGGACGACGATGACTGCGAATACGACCCCGAGCAGTATATGACGTACGACAGTGCGCAGAAGGAGGTCTACGACCCAGAACGCTTCATCCTCGATGAAGACTCCAAACCAGAGGTGCCAGAACCGTACTAGTGGATCAGCGAGGAGGACGACATGAGGCACAGACGACAACACCTCGACTACACCCAAAGAGAGACTGCCACACACGGCATGCCACGTGGCGGCTGGGATGATGTCCCAGAGGACTACTACGATGAGGAGGAAGACGAGGGGGTTTGAGTGGTACGTTCCCATCCCTCATTATTCCTGGTCTTCATTGCCTGAGTTCATCAACTTGTTGTCTAACACCTGTCTGTGTTCTGTGTCCATGGTGTGCAGAACAGGGGTGCGCTACCTGAAGGGGCCCAATGTCATGGCCACCCCCTGCTTAAGGTCAACATAACTGACACGAAGTGAAGAGGGCGGGCCAAATAACATGTGGCCAACCACAGTAGGGCCCTCATGCTATGGTAGACATTTTTTGTAGGCTGCTTACTTCTCCGTGTGTGTAGACACATTGTACGACTGTGTCAAAGATAGTGGGTATGGAATCTATTTTTCTCTGGCATAAAAACTCTTCGTGCCCACGCCGCTGTATAAAAATAACTCCAGGGGCATTGTGCCCATTGTCTTTCATCAAATTGAACGATACACCAACAACGTGTTTGCCATGGATTGCTCATCAGTGTCTGAGCTCTCGTTTGTTACTGGATTGGTAGTTGGGATTAGTGCAACTTGCTTCATTTCAAGGATATGGACAAGCAACAAGCCCGGACACATCATGAAGATGTACATGTGCCCATGCCACAAAGGTCAAGTGATGGAAGACAACACAGTGGAGGCAGACTCAAATGGGGAGGTGATTGACCTACCCGGTGATGTCTACTATGACGCTTTGGATGAACTTATGGACGAGCCATCCTTTGCACAAGCCTATGGAATTCCTATGCCAGGATGTCATGTAGGCCAGCTCTGCCCTACTTGTGAGGTCATGGCATGGATTACTTCTCTGCCACCCACCTTTTAGAACTGGTTAGCGTACTGATTTTTGATTTCGACTTTTTAAACATTTTTCGGGGTGTAGTTTTGATTCGCCCTGCTTTTTATTTAATATATGGTATTCGTTTTAGGCGAAATAAGTTCAGTGTGTTGTCGAGATTTCATTTTTTTTCAACCATAAGGCTGCCTTTTCAGCTCTGGCGGGACCAATTTCCGGTGTCAGTGTGCATCCGACACCGGAATTCGAGCAATCGCGTGACCATGCGTGGTCGACACGATCGCACTTCTGATTTCGTGCGACAGCGAGGGTTGAACAACATCGAGGGAATTAATAAATCGTATTCGTTTTCAGGCTGAGAAATTTCTGTTTGTAGCCGAATAAAAGAAATCGTCGTCCCTGAATAATTATTTAATATCAAAATCAAGAAGCAGTAGGGTAGTCAGTGGGATTCCTGGGCAGTTCATGCCTATTTAAATACCATCGTCAACCCGATGTATGGTAGGACAAACCATAAATTGTACTACTTTTTAGCAGCCATGTTCAATGCATTGTTCTCTTGCACTTTGTTTTGGTGAACTTTCTTTGACAATCATAGGCACTACGTGTTAAAAATGACAATAGTGGAATGATGTACCCAAATACGTTACTTCGCTTGATATGCATCTTTCGAGTTCCAGGGTGCTGGATGACGAACGGAACGCATGTCAAGAATGGGCAGCCCATGAATAAAACGTGACGTTTCATTACAAAAGCACCATGGGGTCACATACGCGACTTTGTCATGGGATGCATCTGCACCCACGACTGCCAATCACTGTGGGCGTGCACTGGCCGTCTACTTGGGGCCCGCACACCCATAATCCAAGACATGGTGTGAGGACTCACCGGTGCATGGTCATACATGGCGTCCCACTGAACCTTCACCTGGCGCCAGGCAGGCTCGGCCTCGTGGCATGTTGGTTTGGGTGGGCAGGGAATGTCCACATCCCATGGACCGCGTTGACTACATTCGATGTCTCCCCAACCAAGCATCGGGGGTAATGGGCGGTCTACGGACATCGGGTCTATGTCAGTTGTCGACAAGTCTGTTCCTATCGCGCAAGTTGCGCGAACAATCGCAAACTCACTGGTGACAGCGGTGGATTTTTACGATGAAATGGAGTCCTTTCACTCAGTAAGCAAAGGTTCACCGCAATGCGTGATGTGCGTGGCGGTGACCGATGTACCGCGCGTTCGAGAGTCATCGATGTTCCGACCAATGGCGATGGTCAGCGAGGTCAGCGTCGTTGTCGTCATGGACTGTACTCCAAGTAACCAATTTGCCAGGTGAATTTTGTGGACGCGTAAGGCAAATAGTCTTTCACACATGCATGCGGATGAAGACTAGGTCGCGTTCGTCAAATGTTTAGTATTCGGCTGTAATCGACATGGGTATGCGGTGATTAATTTTATGTATTGTGGTATGCCGTGTCAAAAGTACCGGACTCGGATATGCCGTCTTTAATAAGGCGGACTCCGGGTATGCGGTTCCAATTTCAAAGTGGTCTGGGTATCCGGTTCCATTTTGAGCAACCGCGGACATGACAACTTAATTTTTGGACATGGTGGGTATCTAATGTTTTTGTCCACTCTAAAATCGGGAACCCTTATAATAGTCTTACTTCAATAACAAGTGTCCAGTTTGTTGAGCGCACAAGAACATATCGTAGGACCATTTATGCCCAATCACCCCAAATTCATACACTTCAGAACGTGTGTACAACACTGAAACATATGGCGAGGATACTTCTAGGAAAACAACCCAACCATTTGTTAACGTTTCTTGGAAATTACTGATTATAATTATTTTCACAATTAGTTTTGTGTACATGAACACAGGAGTTTCTCGAACATTGATTGAGAAATGGATGCATTTTATTTTGTTTTAAATTGATTCTTTAAAACAATTGTCTAGAAACACTAAAGCACATGCCTTTTCAACTTTGCACCTATTGTGTGCTTTAAGTTAAGTTCATGTTATGATTGTAATAACGTCACTGACGTATATCTGTACGTTTTTCTACCGTTTCACAATCGACATTATTTGTGTAGGGATCGAGCGGAATGCTACACAGTTGTTGCGAATATTTTCTTCGTCGATGCTCGACCTCCCCCCCCCCCCTCGCTAACCCGAATTTCTATCGAGGGTGTACTGGGAAGTGTATCAGGAGAGGGGACGAATGAATAC
>SZWC01014854.1:40746-53246 GCA_023375785.1 Penium margaritaceum
ATATCTATATCTATATCTATATCTATATCTTTATCTATATCTATATCTATATCTATATCTATATCTACATCTATATCTATATCTATATCTATATCTATGTCTATATCTATATCTATATCTATATCTATACCTATATCTATATCTATATCTATATCTATATGTATATCAATATCTATATCTATATCTATATATATATTTCTATATCTATATCTTTATCTATATGTATGTGTATATGTATATCCATATCTATATCTATATCTATACCTATACCTATATCTACATCTATATCTACATCAATAGTTGTATATATCGGCCTCAAAAATCCCATGCATTCAAAGTGCATGGGAAATTTGAGACGGATTTTATTTTTGTCATTTACGCACTTGGCCATGTTTCTTAGGGCTCTAATCAAACTAGCCTTTGTTCTGTCTCACAGTCTGTTTCACTACATTTTGTTACAACCTCCTGAAATTGGGCCTTCATCGATGCGACCCATCTCGATCCTCGGAGTAGTAGCCACAATTGGACGTTATGAAACATCACTTGTGAAATTTGGCAACATACACCGTAAGGTGAATTTCATAACACAAAAGATTAGATATGTCATAACTATACTCGCTTCAAAACACCATGATAGTTGGCAATCCATAATTTCACACTCAAAGGCACACTAAAAACGAGTGCTGAATTAATTAAGATCGAAAATGGACCAGAAAACATTTCGTCTTATAAATAATAATAAATTATGGTGAAATCATCATTATTGATTTATGATATCCTTAACTATAATGCACGTTCAAATGACATAACAGGAATATCTCTACATGTGTATGAAAATGATACATCTTTGTAAATCCAGGTCTATTCAAAATAAATAAAAAGTTGACTAATTATATAAGTCAGCAGCAGTTAAGAAGAATGAATGGTAATTCATGGATAATGATATGAAAATCGAATTCAAATCTGAGGATAACAAATATAGTAATCATCCTTAAATAATCAGAATGACACATTAGAGAAATTATTATTGCAAAGAAATCATGGTTACTTTATTTTTCATTGTAGTATCTTCTTCAAAAATCCTAGTTCAATGCTATATATAATGATTTTAATTCATCCTATTTGTTTTAAAAAACTTTCTAAATTCCATCATATTCTTAACATAGATTATGACTATGGTTTGAACGTTTTGATTTCTTCAACTTAATTTTCATTATGACATCCATCCTCCAGTAAATGATTACAAGTGAAAGTTTTCCAATGCAATCACGTAAATTTTCAGATAAAAATCCATATAAAGGTTTTACAGAAATTAGACTCATTCCCATCGTATCATTGAGTCATGCATCATAGTTATGGATGCCATCACTCAAGTATGATGCTTTCACCATCACCTATGATGATTTGTATGATGAAAATTTGAATTTTTCGTTTCAGGTCTTTACAACTAATTTTTTTTTGTGTGCGCTCAAGTTTGAATTTGTGGACTGCCAACGCGTGTGTTGACGGAAGTCCAGTTAGGTCAGTTGAGTGTTTGTGTTTTGAAGCTCAAGTTGAGGTGTTGATGACTGAATTCAACAGAAGATGTTTCTGAACGTCCGACTTTGGCTACTGATTTCAGGACACCGACGCTTGGCATCGATCATGGCTATCTTTGGAAAGCCGTGTCGGTTTCTGGTCAGCCGCGCCCGTCACACTCCGTGTGACGGGCGCGGTTGGCCCATACGTAGGGGGGTGGATACCTCCCCGGGATCCCCCTGTTCGAGGTCCCCCTGTACGGGCTCTGCGGATCGCCACTCTCAATTGTGCGCCCTCCCATCGTGCACACCGTGCGACGGTTGTGCGCAATAAGCAAATTTTATCGCACGCCGGAAAGGTGGAAACGAGGTCCTTTTTCCCTAATCGTTGTCGGTCGCACGCAACGAAAGAAACACGACTTTGTAGTGTCGCCGGTTCGATGCCGTTATATTTATAGATCGGACGTGCGGAGCATAACAAGAGTTAAAAAGAGATACAGGCGTGTCTACACTACACTTTGTAGTGTCGCCGGTTCGATGCCGTTATATTTATATATCTATATCTATATCTATATCTATATCTATATCTATATCTATATCTATATCTATATCTATATCTATATCTATATCTATATCTATATCTATATCTATATCTATATCTATATCTATATCTTTATCTATATCTATATCTATATCTATATCTATATTAATATCTACATCCATATCTAGATGTATATCTACATGTACATCTTCATCTATATCAATATCTATATCTATATCTATATATAGATCTATCTCCATATCCAAATCTCTCTCTATATCTATATCTAGATCTATCTCTAGATCTACATCTCTATCTCTATCTATATCTACATCTATACGTCTATTTCAATTCAGAAAATGCTCCAATACCCACAAGTCACTACGAGCACCAATGTAGAAACAGTTACAAATATGCCCCGCGTTTGAGCCACATCTATCTCTTTCGCACACTTGGGCAAGTCAAATGAACCGAATGTTGCCCTACGGGTTTGAGCCACAGACGTGTGGACTCAAACATCAGATATAGATATTTATATAGATATATATTTACATTTAGATATAGATATGGATACATGTATAGATATAGATATAGATATAGATACAGATATAGATATAGATATAGATATAGATATAGATATAGATATAAATATAGATACAAATAGGTCAAAATATGGATCTAGACAAATATGTAAACATAGATTTTATATGGATATCGACATATAGATAGGTATATATAGGCATAGATTATAATACTAAAACAAAGGAAGGAAATTGGTATATATAATAGTTAAAAATGTAGACATAGCTATTGACATAGATATAGAAAGAGATTTAGATATGGAGTTAAATATAGATATGGATATAGATGTAGATATAGATAAAGATATAGATAAAAAATATAGTAATAGATATAGATACAGATGTTACTAAAGATAAAGACATCAATTGAGAAATAGAAATAGATATAGAGAAACATTAAGATGTAAGCTAAATATAGGAAAATACATAGGTATGGATGTATATATTTATATATATGTAGAATAGATATAGATTTAAGAATAAATATATATAGAGGTACGGATATAGACCTAGATATAGATAGAAAAATATATGTTTCTAATTATTTCTAGTTTGAAGTTGTTGTGAATGAAAGATTATAAGAAAATATATATGAAGGGAAAAATTGTCTATGGTGATGATGTGACTAATCGCTAACATATAGAATGATGATCTGGACATCGGAGCACAGTGAGCGCGTATTTTGAAAATCTTCCTTTGATAAATTTGAAGGTCCTCAATGACCATAAGATTGACCCACTGGATAGTTACGTCAGTGCCATATTGTAACTTGACGTAAAAGTCTCACCTTGTAGGCCTAAAAAAGGTGAGCATTTCAAAGTAGTCTTTTTCTACAACAAAAAATAATGAATTTTGTTTAGAGAATGTGAACTCTGGCAGATGAACATAAAATGTCATTGCTTAAAATAGCCTTCACAATCAGGGACGGTCATTGTGAAGCCAGGGAAAAAATTGCCAAGGCACAAAATGACTTTCCATCTGTTCACGCCAGCGAAAAAAATTGAAAAAGTGGAATTAATTTTGAGCTTTTGATGGTTATGAAAATCTGATAGGCTCAAAATTATAATGCCCAATCACCGTGCATGAGAATAAATCGAGAAACAAGATCATTTAGATTATTTACCCATGTAGGAATTCCTTGATTTTTTCCAAGTAATCTATTCAAATGTTCCAATTTCTCTATCTTTAACGTTGTTTTCTCATGCTCCTTGAATTGAGAATGCAAATTTGAGCAGTTTGAGCAGTTTGATATTCCCTTCATGATTTTGTAGATTATCTAAACTTCAAACACTTATCGTTTCAGTTTGAAAGAAGACAGTGGAACTGGGCTTCATTTGCATCCTTTGAAAAGCATGGTTAGAAGGTTTAGCAATCGTAAAGTAGTGGTTCTGAGGATGCTGTAGGTTTTGGGTATCATTTCGACCTTTTTGGTTGTAGGGACCATACGATACCGTTTCAGAATGAACATGAGAGCGAGTCCATGGGCTGAATCCCATCGAGAGTGAAGATGAAGTCGTAGATTTTTGCAAGGCGTCGATTGTGCTGTCTTTTCTTGACACGCGATGCGATTTTAGAGGGACATGTTTTGTTCTCTTTTGGACGTCGATATGTGCTACGTGTAATACACTTGCGGCACATAATTAAAGCGTTGTATATCTTCACAATCGACCGTGCAACAACCCTTTTCTTGAAGAATCCACTCTTCTCTTCATATTTTGTTTCATCGTAGACATGATGACAACTTTTACGTTTCTTTAGAGCATAATTAAAATGGATGTTTTGTGTACTCATTCGCAACCTCTTAGGACAAGATCGATTTTTCCTTCTACCTCTCTAGTCGATCACAAATTGATGCCGTTGAACAAACAATAATTCCTTAACTATAGATCCCCTTCTGTGATATGAGGATATATCCTGCTAGAGCTTTCTGACAAGCTGCTCGTTGCTGCTTCCTCTTGTCAGGCACAAAACCGGGCGGGAACAAGATTGTTTGGAAGAAAAAATTGGCAATGCCGGCAATAAACCGTGACAAAATATCCAACATTCTTGCCTCACGCAGGATGCAAACATTGGCCACAATGAAAAATGAGAGGAATGTACATAACATGAACATCGTCACACCATTGTAATTAAGGGAAGAAATATCTACTCAACCTATTTTGTAGGCGATTATGACATACCATGCTTTATTTCTCAAAAAATGGATATGAATGGCGTGTTAATGCAACATGGTCCTTTTCAAAGGTCGTGTGGTAAACATCTTCCTTCCCTCTCCTTTTTGTCCACAATTTTATCATAACGTTGGACGACCAAAGTAAGGGAAGACTTATTCAAGGGGTTGTGTTTGAATCACGCAAAAATCTTCTATGACGTATTGGCCAGCGTGCAAGCATCGATGTTGACATGATTGTATATCTGAAAAATTTGGCAAAATGCAAGAGAAAATCATATACTTTTCGTTGTCCTATATACTTCTTGAAGTTACAGATTGTGCATCAATAGCACGCCAATAACCTCAGGTAATCGGGTTGATCTTGTGGTATGCAAGAGAAAATCATGATACGGATTCCAAGAGGGATTGGAACGACAATGGTACATTCCACCATCTGGAACATTAAAATCTATGAAAATATATCATTTGTCTCGTGAAAACTATTTACCATTCCAAAATCAAAGTATTTGGCATAGTGCATTGCTTGAAATAGACCCTCCATATGAATTTGAGTACATACACAAGGTATCACATGGGAACAATCTGGAAGTACCTGGTATTGTGTTTCAAAGCTTTGTTTTATCAACATGAATTTAAGTTGTTAAGTAGTATGTTTTTACATCAACTTCTACCTAACATTCCCATTATGTAACCCTTGATTTTTTGTAGTTCTTTTCACCGATAAGTGGTTCATGCTTTTACTCGTTTGACAAGTTGTGGCTACCTTGATGTCAAGCTCATTTTTCTTTAGTTCACTTCTAATGAAATGTATGAAAGGAGGGAAAATACGCCAAAACATATTGCAATATTTGGGATATCAGGCATAAACGAAACATGCTCATTGTATCAACCATTATTTTTCATGATAAGATGCATTCTGCCTTTAATTATATTGAATTTTAATCGCTTGCAGTAATTGAAACTGAGTTTCATTCTTGTGCATATTGAAGCATTGCCCCTCCAAGGCATCCGGCATTTTCCCTCCATGAGCAGGTACGACCCACTGGGGTTATGCGGTTGTGACAAAATGAAAGGGAAGGCAAGGAAGCGAAAAAAACAGAGGAAGTCTTCAGGGGGAGACAAGGACAATGACATGTTGTTGGAAGTCACTACAATCTGTGCCGTCCAGCTAGTTGAAAGTGTAAATGCCTGTGGCGATCTGCGGCTCCCAAGTCCCTCTCGTCTTATTTTCTGGCTACTTGTAAATGTAGCCGGACAAATGGGACGAAGTATGCTATCTGGCTGGTTGTGAAGGAGACGGGGGGAATTTCAGCGTCAAGATTGAGCCAAACCTTGCCACACTCACACATCCACGGCTTGCAGATGACTCATTGTCAATTGAACTATCGTCCCGCTTAAAATGTGCTTTTGAGCTGCAACCGCTGTCAGAGCTACTGTCGCTTCCCCAAGGTCCATAAAAACAAGAAGCAAATCTAGTCTTGGATACATTTTTTGCCAAGAACAAGAAGCAAAACAATCTGTATGACATGGGAGCACCGTAAACCTCTTCAATGCCGGTGGGGCTATCCAAGTTTGGTCAGCCTCGGCCACTCGCCATCGCGCTCTCCACCAAAAACCTCCTATCTCACAAGCACCAACACCATCACAACCCAGACAGCCACAGCACATCCACAACTCAAAACACCACACCCAGCCCAAGGCATTCGCATCACTGGACCTCGATTTGGTGAGAATGGGGAGAAGATAGGCACGATTGATGTAGCGGTAGTGACGTGACATGCAACTCCTCACCTCCGACTCGAGTTGGTCATCGGTCATGGAGCCATCCCTTTGGCAACAATTTCACAACAGAGATGCCAGCAGACCGCTGCCAGCCAGATGGCACATCATGGAATCCTGTTGGGATGGCAGCTGTCACGGCGGCAGCAACAACGATAAAAGCAGTGGCAGCCGCCGCTAGCACCTATCCCATGTTCGCCGACCTCACACGTCCCAACAAAGTTCACGCAAGGCGCTCCGGTCAAGGCGAGAATCGTAGGTAGTCAAGGAAGCGCCGTACACACGCCACTCCATGCCACGCACTCTTGTGCTCCGCAGCTCCCTTGCGTGAAGGGCATTGGGGTGAGGGAGGGGATGTGCGATGAGAAATTAAAGAAAAATGGTCGGAAAAGGTGAGAACTTTGAGGAAGGAGAGTAAGGTTGGACGGGGGGGCTGCTTCCGCTTTGGTGCTTCAAGGGGTGCTTCTGGGGGTGCTTGTGGGGTTTCTCATGGCTGCGTGCTTCTGATGGTGTTGTCTAAGCTTTTGGTGGGGTGCTTCTGGTGGGGTGCTTCTGGTGGGCTGCTCCCGATATGGTTGCTACTATGGTTTCTCCTGACTGGGTGCTTCTGGCGGCGTGCGGGTCTTTGCCCTCGACGGTCCTTGCACGCTGGGATGGCTGGTGTTTCTTGTGTAAGGTCTCTCTCTGTTCCGGCGGCGTGTGCTTTGTCTCTACCAGACGTCTCTCTCTCCCCTCGTTAACGATAGTGCAGTGGTGTTTAGGCTTTCTGCTTACGCAACCTGCCCTCACTTGCATTATCGTGTATAAGTAGCAAACATTTGCCACTCCTTTGTTAGCAAACATAGATCAATCCTACTCTTTTCCTTTTGATATAGCATAACCTATGTTCTAGCTTAGACGCAGACGCACATTTTGTTGTTCGCTTGTTTCCTGGGTTATGCTCGGTAGTTTGCTCAAGCAAGCTTTGTGAGCTCTGTATGGTTCGCCACGTTTTGGTGGCGAACCACACGAGAAAAATTGCATGATCCAAAAAGGGTCCGTTTCACTCTCTAGCTCCTCTCCTTCCTTCACAAAAAACAGTTATTGCTCCTCTCAATCCTTGTTCTGCGCCCAACTCCCACCTTGATCCCTCTCCTCTCATGAATCTCTTAAGCTCTCCCCCTCACAACTCTCAAGAGCCCTCCCCCCTCACACAATCAAGAGCCGGAGTCAGCCCCGCTGCTAACTCCCGACGTCCCCTCTCACAGTCATGGAGAGCCACCCGAATCTCGGTGGTGGCTAAGTGTCAATCGACACTTCGCTCCCGTGCCTCCCCCTCACCCTCTCCTATTCAACAATATCTACATCTATGTATATACTTATATCTATATCTATATCTATATTTATATCTATACATATATCTATATCTATATCTACATCTATATCTATATCTATATGTGTTGGAGTGATGGATAAAGGTGCTAATCTACTACTTCAGCACGGCGCAGATGGCACTCCAATCGAAGGCATTGAGATGATTTTATGGATTTTTTTGTGAATCTGCCGGGTGCGGCTTGACTAAAATCTTGACAGAGAAATTCTAAAATTTCTCTAGACAGCAGCCTTAAAAGGTGTGAAAGGTGCCTTGTGGAAAAGCATGCGCATGATGAGAGCACATGCTTCTAATAGCACAGACTTTCATAGTATTGCATAGACACTCAGGTCAAGAGGGGCTTCTGATGACTGGACAGGCAACATGCAGCCTGAACAAGAGGCGTGCAAAGTATCACCTCAACCGTGCATGAAGCCTCGACCCTTGGATCTTCATGGATCGATCCGGTGCAAGCTTCAGGTGGACCCTAATCGATGGGCCTGATGTTGTAGCAAGGTAACATGAACGATCTTGAAAGGAAGGTCGGATGAGCAAGCAACCTTCAGGTGAAGTTTCACCTGGAGACGTGATGAAGCTTCCTCAAGGAGGAAGCTTCCCCCTGGAGTAGCACAGGTTCTAGTAAGTGCCCATAAATGAAGGAAGCTTCCACTAGATGGAAGCTTCTCCAGAGCAAGGAAGAGGTGGCAGCAGACCTCAACAACCTGAAGGAAGCTTCTCATTCAGGTGGTCAACTTGCCAAGACTGCAGGTATAAAAGGGGGATCTCCTCTAAGTTCAGATATCTCTCTGTGGCTATAATCTTCTAGCTATAATCTCTCACCGTGCTCCAGACTCAGACTCTGGAGCCCAAGACAAAGACATCACTGGAGACCCCTCTAAGACCCCTATAAGTCTAGCACTTGCATGCCTGCTTGGGTGGAGGACGCTACAGGAGATCCCTCCAAGATCCCTATAAGCCCGGCAAGGCATGCTAGCCTGGGAGGAGGTTGCCCTGACGTCCTAAAGGCCTTCCATCGCTGTGCCGGTTGCTGTGCCGAGACCCTTGCGTCGACGGCCTTGTCGGCCTACCAAGGCGTTGCGCCCCAGTTTAGGGCCAGGAGTTTCGTCAGAGCATAGTGTTGAGCTGCTACGTGCTGTTGTTCCTTGTAAATTCCTTGTACCATACTTGTATCATGAACCAAGATGATCATTCAGTGTTTTGCTTCCGCTGCGGTTTGTATAAGGCATGCTTGCTGGGCACACAAATATCTTGTAGCAACAGGGGACCCCCTTGCTGCATCAGAGCATGTGGTGGCTTTGCCGCTGCAAGCTCACAAAAACCAACATGGTATGTGATAAATAAGTTCTTTTTCTAGCCAATGTTGTTGCAGCAGCATCAGCTACAACAGCTACAACATCAACAGCGTGGATTGGTGAAGCACTCCTTCACCATCCCTGTACAAGCTTGAGGAGGAGCGACGTTCACCTTCTCCTAAGCGTGCAGCACGACCAGCCTTTGTGCCGTTCGGCTTGCACAAGACAAAGAGAAGTAAGCGCAGTAGCAAGTGCACCACCAGACTAATTCTGTGGTGCAGACGTTCTCCACTATCCTTGTAGAAGCGCTCAACAAGAGGTGGAGTTGACGCCACTTTGCAGAGGCGCATGGTCGGCGTTCCACCTACGCAGTAAGCATGGAGAACATGGAAGAGGAGAATGCTTGGATAGCTTCTCCTACACAATCAGTTTTGTGCAAGTTACACATGGGCCAAAAGGAAGAGCGCCATGTTGCGGACCGCACACAACGCCAAGCGGCAAAGGTACAATGCTTGGCCAAGGAGGCAGAACCAGCAGAGCAACAAGAAGCAGCGGCACGTTACGTCGTGGCGCATGAGGTGGAGGTGTTGAGGCAACAGATTTTTGCTGAAGGGCTCCTCCGTCAATAGGAGCAGCTGACCCATGCAACTCAAGCATCATACACGTACAAGCTACAACAGTCACATGCGAATCAAGCAGCCCAAATCACATGATTTCAGCCGCAACTGGTATGGGCTAAAAAAAACAGCTACAACAGAAACAACTTGAGAACCAACAGCAACAACATCAGCAATTGAAGTGGCAACAGGGTTCACACGCATCATCTGCACATCTGCCTCAAGCAAGCCAACCTCCACTTATGCAAGGGGCCCTGTCTTCACTGGTGCAACCATCTGTAACACCTCAAGGAGGCGTGCCATCAACATTTGTGGCTGAATGGCCACAACCTGCCCAGATTGTGCCACCCATGGCACAAGCTTAGCATGTGCTCCAAACACCAGTACTGCATGCTTTTGCGGCCTAAGAAGGAATCGTAACTTCTAGAGGAGCGGTTCCACCGCTTCTTACAACTCCTATGGAGATGGAGTACTCTAGTCTATGTCGAAGACATTAGGTGCCTCCTTCCACGAGGTGCAGCACAGACGTCTAAGGTGGCGGTCTACCTGCAAAAATCTATGAAGAGGAGAGTACATTGGAGATGGAGAACAGGTGTGCCAATGGTGCACCGTCTTAGCGTCCATCCGTGCCACCAAGTCTGCCTATGAGCTTGGAAGACAACTTCCATGTGGTAGAGCTAACGCTAGGAGTTGAAGAGCCAAGGTGTTTATAAAAAGAAGCGTTGCACACACTTCAAGCAACCACCGCACGTCAAGATCATGAACGTGCGATGGAAGGCTTGCAATCTAGTTCCATTGTTTTTTTCTCCTTTGGAAGGGGAAGCGGTAGCAGCATGAAGCCTGGATGTTAAAGCTTCAACACCAGCTATACCAGATGGAGGAGATGCAGTAGAAACTCTACCTCTCATTGGTATAGCAGCCAACAACAACTATGCAAGCGCTGTAAGCAGAAGTGGCATTAGTCATGCCACAAACGATCACGCTAGCACAAGTGCTATTGCAAGCATCTGCATGCAATGACATTGTGCAACAGTTCAAGGCACAACCATCAAGTGCTTTGACGACACGCAACGCAGGGTCACTCGGTACTATTCCTCACGTGACAGAAGGAGGAAGTGCTTTCAAAGATGGAAGCACGGTGACTCAGGATCAGATTAGCGCACATGATCTCCTTTGCCAACAGGCGCAAAAGAAGTGTGTGACTGCATTTGCACGCATCTCACACTTGCAACAAAGGGTGGCCCGACCTAAGCACTTGTGCAATCACGTGTGCCAGGGGGAGCCATACCCAAGAGCGCAAGCACCATTGGTATAGGAAGTCACATCTTCTCCTTCATTGTCAGAGCTTGTCATGTCTCGAGCGATGTTATCAGCCGCATCTGCACTTGGAGGCATGCAAAAGTAAGTAACGGTGGCCAATGAAACACCGCACGAGGAAGTGGAGCAATGGCCGGAACTTGCATCTTCACAAGCAAAGCCTTTCGCTTGTCCAGCCATCCAGGACACAGCACAGTGCCAATGTTTGGCACAAGTACTTGGCCCAGTCCAATCTCTCTTTTATCAATCACGCAAGGGAAGCACATCGGCAACGTCGAAAGTTGCTAAGGATCCATGGCAACCAGCAAATTTGAAACTTCTGAATTCGAAAGGATGGAATACACATCTGCCACGCTATGCACTGAAGCAGCGCCAAAGCAACAAGCCGCCAAGGAGGATCTGGACAAAGTTACAAAAGAACAAAAACCATGTAGACGATGCCACTTATCCAACTCTCAGAACGAGCTACAAGGATCAGCATTCCGACGTGAAGAGCATCACAACTCTCAACGATTTGGAATGTCATCGGCGAAAGAGGTGGCAAGGTAGAAGCAACAAATCAGCTCACCACCATCAACCAGCAAGTCAGCGGCGGCAACACAACGACAACAAAGCTAAGTGTTTCAGCAAGAACTCAGCTAGTCTGTTTTGCATCTCCACTATCCACCTTTTAGTGTGCATCGGGAAACAGAGGAAGTGGAAGAAGAAGAGGGAGAAGAAAGAAAAGGAGGACCCAAAAAAAGGTCCTTAAAGAGGTGGCTGCGATGACGGCCCGGAAGCCAGCAATTGCACTCATGAGCCGATGCTACCACGCAACGATATTTGGATGCATGCGATGTCCAAGAGGAGTGAAAGGTCCTCTACGGACCTTGAAGTAGCCTTTGCAAAGGAGCAAAGCTACAAAAAACAAATCTTGCCGGGTCGGCAGGTGGTTGCAATAAGCCCACCTCAGCGTAGGTGGCGTGCATTCTGGAGCCATACTCCACGGACTGAAGATTCGGTGGATACATGCAAACTCCAATCGAGTGTGTGGTAGAAGCGTTGCGAGGTGTCTTCCTGTACCACAGTTCTCCGAGCCTTCACCGACGAGGGAGAGGAGGCCGGAGGAGGAGACGTTATCTACGATTGTCTCGCCAATGATTTGCAATGCTGCCACAACTCATTGACAAGCATCAAGGATTGCAGCCAAAAGGGGGAGAAAAGGAGATATACAAAGACAGCTGCACTTTTCTTCTGGATTTGGATGTCGACCACTGTCTATGGAGGTGGAGTCCATTTTTTCAACTCATGACAGGCGGCTTGCAGTAGTTA
>SZWC01014854.1:58246-72565 GCA_023375785.1 Penium margaritaceum
AAGTTGAGGTGTAGATGACTGAATTTGACAGAAAATGTTTCTGAATGTTTGACTTTGGCTACTGATTTCAGGACACTATTGCTTGGCATCGATCATGGCTATTTTTGGAAAGACGTGCAGGTTTCTGGTCAGCCGCGCCCATCACACTCCGTGTGACAGGCGCGGTTGACCCAAATGTAGGGGGGTGGATACTTCCCGGAGATCCCCCTCTTTGAGGTCCCCCTATACGGGATCTGCGGATCGCCACTATCAAGTGTGCGCCCTCCCATCGTGCACACCGTGTGACGGCTCTGCATAATAAGGTGTGAGGCTGGGGGTGAGGCTGGTTGTAGTCCATTTCGGAAGTTGGTTGAGTGTTTTCAACTCGTGCCTGTTGGGTTCGTTTGTGTGGTTGAAGTTGCAATTTTTGCATGTGTAAATGGGTATTTTTTCTTTCGACAAGGAATGTCAAAATTTCCTGGATGTGGGAGGATCGCGTCGATTAGGCATGCACGACTGCAGCGACCCACGCGGATCGTTGGTGCCCTCGCTCCCGTCAGATTGTGGATTTTGAGGGCGCCGATGATTTTCGTGCATGTAGCATGCTTCCCCCACTAAAACGTGGGTGTTTTCCCCATGCCATGCGCATGGGGACAGCACCCAAGCAACAAGTGGGCGGACGTCCAACCATCGCCCCGACTCGTTCCAACCAAGGTTGGACGGAGTTGGACTCGACGGTTGGACGCACGCACTTGATCCATCCCTCTCGCTCGATGAAAACCTAGCCGAACGCCTCTCGCTTCTCGCCATGGCCACTGCTGAGGCTGCCGGAGGGGGTAATTGCCGCCCCTTCCAGTCCCCCCGCATGACCCTCTCTTAAGCTGCAGGATTGTTGGATGCTGACAGCAAACAGGGACCCTCCTTAGAGCAAGCAGCACTGGGACCCTTTCTCTAGAACCCCAGTCAAGCAACAAGGCCAGAAAACGTGCCTACCAGCTGCGCCTTGGTCCCAGCAAGGCACGTCGCCCACTTAATGCCTCTAACATTGCTAGCGCTAGACCCTCCACGCTTCAACAGAGTCAGGCATAAAAGAAGGGAAGGAAAGTGCGTCCTTGGCAAAGGTACCACAGGAAAGGGCGTGGAAGATGAAGGTAGATACCAACGTTCTCTTTGAAGTGTTGGCAGGGCTGCCGCAAAAGACTAGGGCCAGCCCTGCTTGGGATGCCAACCAGTGGGGCAAGATTATCATCAGTATTAACACACATTTGGGGGCAGCGAGGGAGGAATTGAAGCTACTACCAACCAAGTATGGGGCTGAACGGGTTCGCAACTGTGTTCAAAACCTGAAAAAGGGGTAATGTAATCTTTGTGAGAAGTGCAAGTTGAGTGGCACCAAGTGGAAGGACATGGTACCAACCTTGGATCAAGAGTGCTGGAAGGAGTTTAGGACGGTGGATAAGATCGGGGAGCCGGCATTGAGTGATCCAAAATTCTTTTGGTTTGAACAATGCTATGCAGTGTGGCCACACGTCTTTGCGTTTGGTGGGAAGGCTCGTAGTTACAACGGGGTTGCGGATAGGGCACTCCTTTGGGACATGTTGGCGGCAAGGGAGTCGGCGGGAGAGAAGCAGTTGGTGTTGCGTGGCCCCGTGATGTGGAGAACGTGCCGCCGGCGGAGTTGATAATTCTTGAAGGGGATACAATTCCCATTGATGATCTCAACGAGGAGATCGACGAGGTGGATGAAGTTGAAGGAGCGTAGGAGCAGTTGTGGAATGGGAGATATACGGAAGCGTATAAAGGCACATATCTGGACGAGCTCACGGCACCGGAGCCGCCCGAAGGTGGCATGCTAGGGTTCATACCAGCAAGGGGCACGGTTGAAGTTGCTGGCCTGTTGCCAGCGCGTAATGAGGGTGGTGGAGTAGTCGTTGTGGCAGGTGGTGTAGGAGCAGGTGCTGATGCAGCCAATTGAGATGGAGAGGCCGGTTGAGGGGTGGATGGCATAGCCGATGATGCCGATGCCATTGGTGGGGATGGAGAGGGAGGTGGCGGGTTAGGTGATGCTGCCGGTGGTGTGGATGGAGTTGGTGGTGCTGCACGTATGCGTGGTGCAGGGGTGGGTGCTGGGGGCAATGGAGGGGGTGGAATGGGTCTTGGGGTTGGGGGTGGCGGTGGTGCCTGTGTTGGTGGTGCAGCAGCGGGTGGTGTCGGTGGTGATGGTGCTACAGCGGGTGTGGCCGGCGGTGCTGGTGTTGAAGGGGGGTGCAAGGGTTGCCGGTGGTGGTGTTGTTGGTGGGGGGGTGCAAGGGCTGCCGGGGCAAGGGCGGGTGGGTTCAACCCTCGTGTGCGGGCGGTGATGGAAGAGGGAATCGGTGAAGCTCTTGAATTGAGTACAGGCAGGAGCCTTGCTCATGCCGCCCTTGCACATCCCTGAAGCGCATGCATGGCTCTGACTATTCACGTTGGCTGGCAAAGGCACGTGACATCGTCATGAATCAACTGAATGTGGCTTCTGAGAAGAAGGCACAAATCATGCAGCTGATTAGCAAGGAGCCACGTAGTGTAGAGTGGCTGTGCCTTGCTGACGCAACCAACCAAGAGAAGTGGGCGGGTTAGTGGTAAGTGTTGCTGCCTTGTACATTACTTGCATTCACGCAAATCATGCATTGCATTGTCTTTCCCATTGTTCTAATTATGTTTCTCTAGTGCTGGATGTGTAGGAGCGTGGTGAAGAATGGACGTACATATGCACGATCACGGATGGGTGTTTCCATTCATTTGCGGATTCATGTTCTGTTATCTTGTGATGCATATCCGTCACTAGACAATTTGTGGGTGTTGTAGAGCAGCTAGACTGAGTGTTATGGTTTGTAGGTCATACAACAGAGGGTACTCAGCTGGTAGAAGGTCTAAGTATAGTCTTCTGCTTGAATGATGCATGATATTTATGTCATAAAAACTTGCTGTTTGTCTTGATTTTTTAGATGTCCTCTTCTACAATTGATGTGCATTGGCAAGGCAGACAACATGCATATTGTACCAAGGCGATTGACACAAAGATGGAAGATAGAACAACAAAGAACAACTGTAGGAAATGAAAACCAAAGCTTCAAATTAGGTAAGGCAAATATCAATCTGCTTGGTTAGCCATTCTAGTCACATAGACAAGGTACATTTAACGTGCAGCCTCCATGTTCAGTCGGAACTCATCCATGTACCCTCCTTCCTCAGCACCTGCCTTCATGAAAATGTTGTGGAGAACATAGTAGACAATAACTATATCCGCCTGAGCATCCAAAGAGTGGCCCTCCATATCAGCGAGTATCTTGAACTTGTGCTTGAGTTGTTAAGTGACACGCTCCACCATCATGCGCAGCGATGAATGACGCATGTTGAATAATTCGGTGGGGGTCTCAGGGATTTTCGCTTCGCCGTTCATTTGGTCCTCCCTAAGATGATATCGCACTACGCGATAAGGCGTAAGAATCTCCATTGACAAGGGGTACCTGACATCAGCAAGGAAATACTTTCCTTCTTGCACTCCAAATCCTTCAGCGCAAGCATCACGATAAACACGTACATCATGCGCACTCCCTCCCAATATGCATGAACCCATGCAATTGTCTTGCCGAAATTACAATGAAGACTTTCTGCAACTTTTGTCCTTTGCGATTCCAGTACGGTCCTCGCTGCTCTATGGGCACCCAATCGGGAATGTGGGTTCCATCCACTGCTCCAACACAGTCCTTGAACCATGGCATGAACCTGGTGCTGTGGGCAATTTTTGATGGAACGCCATTTCCATCGGAGAGTCTGATTACCGTTGGGGCAATCTCCAAAACACACCGCATCACTCGACCAAAATGGCGACCAACGGTTTCCTTTGAGTGTTAAAAATTCTCGACCAAGTGCCGCTGCCCCTTTCCTCCGAGCATCTGGGTTAGGTAGATTGCCACAAATTCCTTGATGGAAATATGGATCGTCGGCTGCAAATTAGCTTCCTCCAACACCCGGACGAGCTTGTCAAAACGCCACGGATCAAGACCACGTATGTCGTACAACCGCATGGCGTTGGCCTCACACGAAAGTAGCTCAACCACAAACTCTCTCCCCAACAATGGTCGAGTGAGATATTGCCGCCTTAAGTAGGGGAGGGCGGCATAGATACAAATGAAAACTCTGATGGCAAGGAGTTGCTCTTGTACGTCTTGTGGTGTGTTGTCCATGGTGAGAAGCGTTTGGTCCTGTTTAGGCACTTGGCCTTTTTTGGCTATCTGCTTGGCAAGCCCACACTAACCTGCAGTTCGCTAGTGTGGGCAAAATCGCAGGAAGCGAGAGAGAATGAGCAAGCGAGAGGCACCTCATTCTTATTGTTGCGAGAGCGAGGTTAAAAAAAAATCACAAAAACTGCATGCAACTGCCGCGCGCTCGCAACTCAGCCAAGCGAAGTGGCGAAGCTTCTAAGCAACGTCCACTTTGGTCAGTTTCGGTGGTTGAGTTCACCCAACCACCAAAACTGACTACAACCAGCCTCACCCTGGGTGTCGTTGAAATCGGTCTTTGGACGCTTGCTTCGCTCTCTTTTGACTTCCACGAAGTGAAACTAAGCGCGCTTCGACGTCCTGTGTGGTAAATCATCTGGTTCCGGATGTGAAGGGTTGTCGAAACAGCTGTCATCCTACGTGTAGAGGAGTGACATTGACAACTTTCAGTCATTCGGAACGCGTCATCCTTCCACACATCCGTAGTCGTTGTCGAATGTGAACGAAATCATTCGCAACCGCCATCGCACCGGGTCATTTTTGTTTGCGAAGAAATTTGCACACGCGATCGACGTCGCAGCCATAGAAACAAAATTAACCTCCGGATTTCTTCAAATCTATTTGACAGCTACACAGGGACGTGTGGTTCGGCGATCATTGCGACAATCAATTTTATCTGTTTCACATCAACTTTTCACATTGACTGACAGCGACTGCGGCTACCCGGTTTTCAACCCTCGTTGGTTTTCACGAGTTTTCAGGTATTTTGACAACTTTGTGTGGAAACCACCATAGTCGGGTTGACAGCGACTGCTGACAGTTCCTATACATTTTGTTTTATTCTGCCACCTGCCGTAGACTAGTCGGTATTATGTCTTAATTGGTGTACGGAGTCGTCTATTTCTGCAAGATATACTACGTGTTGCACGTTGCATCCAAAGCGCACATAGTTTCACTTCCGGAAGTCAAAAGAGAGCGAAGCCGCTATCGGACAGTTCGTTGCGCATTTTGTTGTAAGACATGTGGAGTCCTCGAATTTCGGGCCGCCTTGCAATTTTCATCATCGCTAGTTAGAAGATTATCGCAATCGGTCAGATCCGGAGCGTCGCTTTCCGGACGTGGAGTGCCAAGCTAGGCAACCTAGACAACTGTAAGGCTGAAACCACGTGGACAGGAAGTTGCGGTCATCGCTGAAATCGATCGTTGAGGAGCCCAAAGACCGATTTCAATGACACCCAGCCTCACGCAAGAAAATTTCATCGCACGCCGGAAAGATGGAAACGAGGCCCTTCTTTCCTAATCGTTGTCGGTCGCACGCAACAAAAGAAACACGACTTTGTAGTGTCGCCGGTTAAATGCCGTTAGATCTGTCGATCGGACGTGCGGCGGAGAACAGGAGTTAAAAAGAGATACAGGCGTGTTTACATTCTGTTAACATTTTACTTTGCAAAAAGGTTTGGAAAGAGAGAATCAAAGGAAAACTTTTGGATGAGGCGAGGTGACAAAGGTAGTGTTTTCCAGATTGACATCATAACAAAATGATTAACAGGTAATGCAAAAGAAGTGATTTGAGATCGGGCAAAATGTTTCGTCACAAAATGGGACCCGAACTGACCATTAATAGGACAAATGAACTAAACTGTTCACAGACGGCTCGCCTTGCACCAAAAGCTGTTTCTGATGATCGTGCTTCCGCAAACGTTCGTATATGGAAGTACAATGATAACGCTGGATGGTGAGTTTTGACACAAAAGCCCGCCACGACAAGACGTAACAGATCAAGGTCATTTTATTCGCTTGGCCATGTTCTCGATACCTCTGCGCAAACTAGCCGGTGGATGCCTCCCTGGAATCTGCGTACGGCTGCCAAGGGTCATACGAGGGAGGCGAGACGCTCTCAGGGGAAAAAGAAAAGGGTCGATTACTTCGGCTTGTAAGACTTCGAAAACTAATACCTCTAACAAGATGGTGTCGCATATTATTTTTGGCGTCTATAACAAGAGCAAACTTATTCACGATGCCTAGAACTAGTTTCCGCGGTTCGACTGCGGCGACAATTTATCCGACATAGCAATACTAACATTTAGAGCCAGACACAAAGTAAAAGCTCCAAATGAGGCGTTCTTAAAAGAAAAAGGGGAAAATAATGATGAACGCTGAAAAACGTATACAAAACGGAATTCAAGTACAGAAAACAAGACCGAATATAGATAGAAAGAAAATATTTTATAGAAGTAAGGTGTGTAAGGTCTCAAACATGAATGAAGACGAAGTCTCATACTTCTTTTGGTGAGAAATTTCTTGAATTACTCAGAAAATAGTTCAAACAATTAAAAGGATTGATGGATCATATCATGTATATAATCTGTGGGCTTAACGAATTCCCCATTTGTTTTCGTCAAATTGTAATATGTGACTTCTTTCTTAAACTAATATTCTAATAAAAAACATTTCAATCTGAGGACATAAAATTTGTATTAATTTCATTTATTCAACCTGAAAGATATTCCGGCTCTGAAACGTTGTTTTAAGGGAAACATTATGAATATAAAATATGCATAAGTTATATTCAGAATGTAAAAGGAGTACTTTCATTTCACGTGGAAAACTCGAATTTTAAAAGGAATAATTTTAACTAAAAATAAAATAAAATCAAGGTTGTATGAGGATTTAATACCGAACAAGTAAGATAAAATTTAGTCAAGAATTAATCCAAATAGAACAGTTATGGTATTAAATAAATACAAAAACAAAACATAAAAACTACAATTTCGAAAAAAACTGTTATTTATTTAAATAGATTTAAATTGTTCAAAAAAAATTCTGGATAAAGATGAAAACTATTTCAATTACGAAATGACTAATATTTTCATTACAAAAAAGGATAATATTAGGATCCATGTATGTAAAATTTAATTAAAAAATATATTTGCAATTTATTTTTAATAGTTAGGTTATAGAAATTCGAGATTCACAACAAATGATGATGGATTTGTTTAAATTAAACCAATAATAAATGCATATTCTTTTGAAGATTTTATACGTAGCAATTCAACTAAATTCATTACGACCTCATACACCTAGGATTCTATCATACGTTTCTTCTGAAAAGTAAGATTTCAGGTTTTCCACCATTTCATGACCAACTTACTCAGTTCATTCACTTTTTGAATGTTTTAACACATCTAATTATCTAAGAGAGAATCATTCATCTATATAAATGATAAACCTTATTACATGAATTTCAATTCATCTTTACAAAATAGATGAATTTTTAAATCTATAATAATACATTTATATTTTTTTCATTGTCAAGAAACCTGACGTGTTGTATTTAATTATAAACTTTCATTACATATCAGCGCTAATGTTATCATAAATCTATGTCAAATATAGAAAAATAATACTGTCTTTGAATATAATATGAATCCTAGAATTATAAAAACATTATATTAATTAAAATGTAAATCATTAAATAATTGAAAACATTTCATCATAATCCCTAAACAATTCCTTTTCATTATTTTACTTTCATTAAATGAAAGGAATTGTATCTCTTTCAAACGGTGTAGTTTCTAGTTTTTGATTTTTGTTTTGTAATTCCCATAAATTGTATAGTTACAGAATTCCTTGATGCAAAAAATCCACTTTTGTTTTTCTAAATAGCTAGAAGAAATTTATTTCCTCTTCTTTGCATTTAAAACCATTCCTTTTAGAATTATGATTTTCCTTATGAATGAGATAAATTAAAGAAAGAATGCTTAAAACGTATTTCTACATTGATATGATTTATAAATGTTCATTTAATCAATTTGTGTGATTCGGAAACCCTTTTAGTTGAAGGAAATGTAATAAATACCAATTTAAATCTTTTCATAAAGTTGAAGAATATGCTTTTACGATTGACTTAGATCGAGTTTGAATATGAAAATTTAAAATATGTCATTATTAGCCCCAAAATAATAAACATAGACTTACAACGGATTATTTTAAGTTTTCAAATACTTTTTTAAAATCTAAAAATTCAAAAAGGATGTTTGAATTTATTCTAAAGACCTTGCAAACCTTAATCCCATAAAAAAAAATTTCTTCCTCAAATAAATCCTTAGATTATGTACCCTCCTTTTTGTATTCGTTTGTGTGTTCCTCACCGGTTACCCCTATTTCTTTTTGTGCTGGCTCTGAATGTTAGTTCATCTATGTCAGATACATAATCGCCGCAGTCGAAGTGCGGAAACCAGTTCTAGGTATCCTGAATAAGTTTGCTCTAGTTGCTCTGGTCTTACTAGCCGAAGTAATTGATCCAAAAGAAAACGGGGAACTAGCACGCCCCCACACCTGGCCCGAAGCGCTATGCCACTACCAGCTAAATTTTTGTACTTTTCCATTCAAAATATCTATCAAAATCATCAAAGGAAATCACTTCAAAACAAACCCCCTCATAAAATTCAGGGGTTTAGGGTCTAATCAAGGATCACGCATTTCCTAGGCCTTGTAGTAGCGGGGCCTGGGAGGTTCCCTTTCAACGAAGGGGATGTTTAGTCGCCAAGAATATTTTGAATGAGCAAGTACATTTTGGGAGAAGTCGATAGTGACCAGATATCCAACAAAATACTACGAGTCACCGATAGATGGGCTATCTTTCCCAGTCGGCTATGGCATTGCACAAAAGCACCCAAAAGAAAATCGAGGCTTGCAGCTCCATCCCCGTAGGGAAGAGTGAAGGGGTAGAAGGACGACGCTTCGAGGACACCAACGCAAAGCTAGTGCGAGGAAAGATCCCATTTGTCCCGACTTGATTCACGAACGGACCATGGGAAATCTGAGGCACTCAAGTTTGAAAATGCATTGGTGCTATGTGTGCTGTTTTGAGTTCCTAAGAACACAAATAACATCATTGCCAATAGCTTCGAACACGATGTAAAACTAGTTTTCTCCTCATTCGAGTGCATTTCTATGGTAAATCAAAGAGCACAAATCGAACTACAAAATGGTGCACAGTACCTTGTTTTGATCCTAGGAAATGGTGCTAGTGGCCAAGTCCCATTTATGACTGCTAACCATTGTAACACGTCAAAATAATACCTTGAAGATGAAAAAAAGTAATAAAAGCCTGCCCACATGAAATCGGACACAAGAAGGCGGTTTGACAAACTGGGCATTACTAGTCAACATTTGAAAATAGTTGAGTTTGCTGACAATAAATTTTAGCAGAATTCACAAACCTCTAGTTGAAAGGGGAAATTTTCATTGCTTCACTTTCTAATGTGGATGTTCGGTGGCATGTTTGTGGCTTCACCAGGCACAAAACAACATCGTTGCAATGGCAGTTCGAGCCTAAAAGGGCCAAAATCTGGTGAATGTTTTGAGACGAATGTGCTTGTTCTTGTACAAACGTGGTAATGGATGTTTCGGACTATTGCTAGTAACACCCCCAAAACTCCCCCATTTTTCTCCGTTACACCCTACAGAGTAGGAGAAAAAGTGGATATTATGCGCATGAACGTTCTTCGTATGGAACGGGCATCAATCTTGAAAGGCTTGACTATATTGTTTGTCCTGTTCCTTTAAAACTTGGGTTCCTTAAAAGCTTGATTTCGTCACACAGTCTAGATATAGCCATTGATGTAGAAATAGAAAAAGGTATAAGTAAACATTTATTTAAGGATTTGGATATGGATATAGGTATAGATATAAAAAATCATTACACTATATGAATTACTAATTTGTCTTGTTATTAGAATCACCCCCACATTTTGGGGGCTTCACGGGTTAGTACTAACATGTGGCGGATGGCATTCCATCCCTGAGCCTCCCTTGATAACGAGGATACAACCCCTTTCTGCCTAGGAGTGACGCGACGCCAATTCTCACATGGTTGGGGAGGGGCAAAGGTGTTTGGGGGCCTAAAGGGATCACCGAAGGAGGGTCGCGTGATGCCTTCTGCAACTTCGCAGCACGGCAGGGAAGGCACGGCACTTCAGACTGAACGGGCTGGACCGTCGCGATAACCGCTCTGCCAACACTCGCTCGTGAAGCTGCGCACCACGGGGTTGGTCGGATGAACCCGATATATATAGATTTAAGTATCAGCTAAAGTGAGATCTGTAGTACTTGCTGATATCGAGAAGAACACGTCTGAAATGTTACTGGAGGAAATGGGTGCAGTCAAAGGGATGAGCAAAAAGAACTAAGTAATGGAAACGATGGTTCTGGGCGTAATGCCAAGGCACGCGTGAGAGGATAAGGACACTTGAAGTATGAAGAGGGAACAGCCAAAGCACCTGATGGTGGGCAAGTCTCGGAGCTTGCATGCAAGAAACCCTGAGCGCAGGCGTTCCTAAGAGGTGAACCATCACACCTAAGGGCGGGCTTGCATGCAAGAAACCCTGAGCACATCATGAGGAGAAAGCGCTGAGAGATGATGATGAAGGGCCACAACAAAAAGGAACGTGCCGAGTGACGAGGGAGGGCATAATGCTTGGAAGCGGGCCGATTAATGAGAGAAGAAGTTGGAGGTAGGGCAAAGCCTGGGCCTTGCACGAAGATCATACAAATGATTGTGGAGGCAATGATGAGAAAACGTCCTATGCCATGGCAACGGGCCATTGGGCACACAAAGCCTCCAAACAGGGGCGAAGCTTGGGCCGAGAGGAAACGCGGCAATAGAAACTTGATTGACCAACAAGCGGTAGTTACGGATTGATTAGAGAAGATACATATAGTCTTCGTTAGCTCCTAGTCTAGCCTAAGCCCCTCCTAAAGCAGGCAGTACGAGAGCAAGTGCCAGAGGCGCTCGGATTCTTGCCTTGCTTGTGGCATCACGAAGTGGTGACGCGTATGTGGAGCGGTTTTTGGCAATGGGTGGACCAACGTGGGTTCCCTTGCTTTGTGAAGGGGGCGCAGAACCCAACGGTTTTCTCGTAGCAGAGATCAGGCCGTACGCAAGTGGTCAAAGCAAGAACCTTGATTATCGTTATCGAGAAGAGTGCAGATCTGGCCGTTGAGTCTTTACAAGGCCAATCACTTTTAGCATTCCGACGGGATCTAGTCGTTTCGTGGTGGCGGGGAGTTCCGTTGGATTGGCTGGTGTGATTATGAGGTCGTTGATGAAGCGACTGTTGACTTGCTTGTTGATACGCACGGGTGAGACTTTTCCCGCTTTCTGATTTCCATGTCACAAGGATTGCTGTTCCTTCGAGGTGAGCCTTCTTGGAGAGGTCCAAATTATGGTGTTGAGGTCGGTGGAGGAACAAGACACAAACTCGTGAGATATTCATAAATGTTTCCAGATTGCGCTTTATAGTAACTTGTGGGCATTGAAGCATTCCCTAACAGCCCCCCTCTATGCCACAAGGCATACTAGATTAAGAGCAAGGTTGAGAGAGTAGGTCACAAAGGATGATGATGATTATGATGCAAGAATGTAAAACGAGACACTGAGAGGTGGCAAGGGGTTTGTTGGAACCAGTGTGTTGTAGTTCGAGCAGAGAAGTGGTGCCTATAGAGGATGGCCAGATTGAATGGTTTGTAAAGAATATTGCTGAGGTGACGAGACATTGAGAAATGAGAGGAGTTTTGATGCTGCAAAGAGGCGATAAGGGGTCGGTGAAGTGCAACTGTCGCGAGCAATGAGTTGTGTGATGATGGTCGTTGGTGCTGTTTGAGGAAAAAGGATGAAGTGGATGCCGCTGTTGCTGCTAGAGATATTGATTGGGTAAGACAAAGGCATGTTCCTAAAAATTCATTTCACTATTGTAAAGAGTGAGTGTTGCTTCTCGGAATGATGAGTTTCCAGGGATGAGGGATGTAAGTGGACAAGTTGAAGATTGATGACTGGTTGAGGAGGAGTGGACAAGGGGACAGACAAGGCTATTGTGCCACAAAGAGGAGGTACCTGTTGTTGGTGCTGATGTGTGCTGAGGCAAGTGGAGTGTGAATCTTAGGCTACTGCATGAGTTTGAAGGAGGAGAGATGGGCAAGGGGATAGTGAAGACTGTTGCATCATGAAGAGAGACAAGATTTTGTTTGATGAAAGATGTGACTTTTGATGATACAAATACATATGGTGGTACCAATTTTGCTGGGAAACTGTGGATAGATGGTACTGTATTGTTGTTGTAGCTGCTGTTGATGATGCTCACTTTTTTGGAAAGATGATGTGTCGGTGGAGGAAGTACCAGCAATGGGATAGGTCGTTGTTTGAGAGAATTATGAGGGGTAGTTGCGTGTGAACCAGTACGAGAAGACGAGAGAATGAAGAAGGCTCCCACATTGGAGACAAAAACTACTACTACTGTAGTACAGGTTATGTGTGGATGCTGCTTTGGTTGCTACTGTTGCTTTTTTGGAATAGGAGGAAGCCAAGTTTTCCATGAGAAAAGATTGTGTCCTGTTGCATATGCGGAGGCGGCTAGGAGGTATGAACAATTGTTGGTTGGTTGAAGTTGAGGATCAAGGCTGTTGAGCGTATGAGAGGAAGAGTAGTGGGCAAGGGGACAGCTGCTGCTGTAGGAACGTGAGACGGATATTTGGATGAGGTCAGATTACTTCTGCTGTTGCTATGAATAATCATGCTCATAACAAGGAGGAGCAAACCATGCTGCTTGAAAGTCAGGATCTTGATCATAGCTTCCATAATCGTAGGGATGTTGATCTTCTCTGCAGTGGAGTGGCAGGATGCGCTACGGGACGGTGTTGCTGGTGTTACAAAAGATGTAATGGAGACAAAGGATCCAGGATCTTTCCCTCTACTCTGATACCATGCAAGTAAAAGTGAGATATGATGTACTTACTAATATCCAAAAGAGCACGTATGAAATGTTACTAGAGGAAATGGGTGTAGTCCAACGGACAAGAACAAAGACGTGAGTAGTGGAAACGATGGGTCTGGGCATAGTGCCAAGGCACGAGCGCTTTTGAGAGGATAAGGATACTTGAATTATGAAGAGGGAACAACTAGAACACCTAAGGGTGGGCGAGCCGCTGAGGCGAGCTGCACCGCCGGAGCGCGGGCATTCCTAGAACGCAAACCATCAAACCTAAGGGCAGGCATGCATGGAAGAAACCCTGAGCACATCATGAGGAGCACAAGCTGAGGGATGGTGATGAAGGGCCACATCATAGAGGCATGGGCCGAGCGACGAGTGAGGCCACAGTGCTTGGACGCGACTGATGAGAGAAGAAGTTACAGGCAGGGCAAAGCCCAGGCCTTGCACGAAGATCATACGAAAGACTGCAGAGGCAATGATGAAGGAACATCCTGTTCCATGGTAGCGGGTAATTGGTCACAAGGCAGTTGAGGGCAGGGTTGAAGCCCGGGCCGAGAGGAAACGAGGCAAGAGAAACTTGATTGACCGACAAGTGGTACCTACAGATTGAATAGAGTAGATACATATAGTCCTTGCTAGTTCCTAGTCTAACCTAAGCCCCTCCTAAGGCGGGTGGTACGAGAGCAAGCACCGAAGGCGCTCAGATGCTTGCCTTGCTTGTGGCGTCACAAAGTGGCGTCACATATCTGGAGTGTTCTTCTGCCCATGGGTGGACCAGCACGGGTTCCCTTACTTCCTCAATGGGGCACGGAACCCAACGGTTGTCCCTCAACAGGGATCGAGCCGTACGCAGGTCATCAAGACAAGATCCTTGGTTATCGTGATTGAGATGAGTGCAGATCTGGCCGTTGAGTCTTTGCACGGCCGGTCGCTGGCAGCAGGCTGGCGGGATCGAGTCCTTAAGTGGTGGCAAGGAGTTCTATTGCATTGGTAGGTGTGATTATGAGGCCGTTAATGAGGCGGCTGTTGACTTGCTTGTTGATAGACATAGGTGAGATGTTTCCCGCTTTCCGATTTTCATGTCACAAGGTTTGCCGTTCCTTAGAGGTGAGCCTTCTTGGAGAGGTGCAGATTTTGGTTTTCACGTCAGTGGAGGAACGAGATAGACTAGCATCTAATATAAATATAAATATAGATATATATATAGATATAAATATAGATATAGATATAGATATAGATATAGATATAGATATAGATATAGATATAGATATAGATATAGATATAGATATAGATATAGATATAGA
>SZWC01014855.1:13499-25330 GCA_023375785.1 Penium margaritaceum
TGTGTGTGTGCGCGTGCGCGTGTGCATGTTTGCATGTGTGCATGTGTGTGTGTGTGTGTGTGTGTGTGTGTGTGCACGCGCGCACGTGCACGCATGCTTCATTTTTCATATACATATATCTATCAACATATGTGTGCATATCTATATCTTTGCGTCCTCTTTCTTCCTTTCCATTTCCTCTCCAGCAATCATCGATCGATGTAGTAACAAGAGTGAAGTGCAAAGTTGTGTTTTGTGTCGTCATACCAACAGAACTGATAGAGAGGGAGAGGAATGCCACCACGGAACACATGCATATTCATTTGCTTCGAAAGAGTTGTGCATCCAGCCGTGGTGGAACAGTGAACAGGGGGTGGGTGCCATCCCAAGCACCAAGGGCAGAAGATTAGCAGCCGCCCACTGCAAGACCAGTCTTGTAAGAGACTTACAAGACTTGGGATCTCTACTCCCAAGAATGATTGAAGTCTTGAGTGATGTCGACTGCACCAGCAGTGATTTCTGGCAAACTCGGATTTCTTTATTTGTTGCAAGAGTTGAAAGAGCTGGTTTTGGATCCCAGAATAAATCTCAAAGGAGGTGCAATGCGCCTCTGGCTTGTTTGCTTTGCTGGTAGGATATTGCTGCTCGTTTTCAAGGTTTCGTCTGAGTTATCTCTCTTCTCCCCTGGTGCATCATCGAATGCATCGTCAAATGCTTTCAGCAGATTTTGTGGGCATGTGTCTTCTTTGCTTGGTGCGTTAAGCTCTATAGTTGGGGCTCCAAAGTGCATCAGACCAATTGTGCACTATACTACAAGTTGAATGGTACAGTGCATGCTGCGGTGGCTGAATCCCGTCATAGCATTATCTAGCGTTTCAGTCAGGTTCATCTTGCTTCTTAGCTCCTCTGACCACAAATTGTCCCCGTACCTTTTGGCAGGCTGGGTCTGGATGCAGGTGGTGGTACAGGAAGTTTTGCAGCACACATGGCGCGATACAACGTGACAGTCATGACCACAGCTTTCAACATTGAGACTGTTAAGGGTAGAATGGCTGGACTTCCTTACATGGAAGCTATTGCACTTCGTGGCCTGATTCCCCTTCATGTACCTCACAAGGTTTGTCCAAAATCACCCTCTTCTCATTTTCCCCCCTCCCCTCTACCCCCTCCCCCCCCTCCTCCCCCCCCTTCTCCTCATCCTTTTCTTCCTCCTCCTCCTCCTCCTCCTCCCCGCCCTCCTCCTCTTCCCCCCCCTCCTCCTCTTCCTCTTCCTCCTCTTTGTCCTCCTCATCCTTGTAATACTCAAGCCTACCCTCCTCCTCCTCCTCCTCCTCCTCCTCCTCCTTCGCTTCCCCCTCCTCTTCCAACGCCATCTCCCGTGCACACAGCCCTCTAAATGCCGCCGCTGCAACCACTAAGCATCAGCATCAGCTGTTGCTGATGCTCCTCTCTGCAGTTTCTGTGTCTTTCACTTCAGTCCTGGCCTCTGATGCCTGCTGCTCTGATTTTGGCCCAGCACATCCTTTTAACCCGTTGTCTTTCTTATGCTGCCTTTGCTGTCTCACTCGTGCTTCATTCAGGCCCGGCTGCCACTGTACGATGGCACACTCGACATCATTCACAGCGTGAATAGCATCAAGTACATTGGGGCGTTGGAGTTCGAAGAGCTTGTCTTTGAATGGGATCGCGTCTTGCGACCAGGTCAGTGTCATTGTTTTCAGTGATGTGAGCTCCTTGATGCATTTACCTGCATCATGTTTTGCCATCTTTGAAGTGCACAAGGAGCTCTAAAGAATACTGACGCTTTAGGAGACCTCATCTGGATTCCCTGACCCACAAGAAGTGTTCGACTGTACAGTAGGCGGCTCAGCCGCTTTTGAGATTGTAAACCACCAATGGAAATGGGGCATGGATGAAGATATCCAAGGGTGCACACAGTTTTGCTGCCGAACCATAGAGCATGCAAGGAACGTCATTGATCAAGCTACAAATTCAATACTCAACCTGCAGACAAAATTTTGGGAGGCAAGCGCACGTGGCAGGACTTCCCTGGGAATTTTCACTCAGGCCCGGAGTGAGAAAAAAATGTATTGTCTGCAGGTTGAGTATTAAGTTCTTAGCTCAAGTAATGACGTTCCTTGCATGCTCTATGCTTTGGCAGCCAAACTGCGTCCACCACTGGATTTTATTTTTTAATGGATCTGGAGTGGAAAAAGAAAGAGAGAAAGGAAAAGGAAAAAAACAATAGCAGTAACAGGCTGTCTTAGAAGCCTGGTAAAGTAGAAAGGATGAGAATTTTTGCACAAGAAAAAAGGTTGCCGCGTCGATTTCTGCTATCTGAGCGTCGAATGGTTGGGTTTCAGAGATTTCATGGTTTCATCAGTGTCACTGCTTGCAAATGAACTGCCCGTAAATCACACCAACTTCCACGGGACAGGTTATGCATGATTTTGCATCATTGTGTCGGCCAGCATGGCAAGGCATATTCCGTACCAGCAGAGGTTCCCCATCCCAGGCGTGCAGCATGGCGTTGACAGGAAAGTTTGCTATGCTAAGCTGGGACAAAAACTGTGTGAATTCAATTTTGTTTTACATGCCACTTTTTAGATAATAACCTTGTCTGTATGGAGAGGTCTCTAGATATTCCAAACCTCATATGCATAGATACCTCCACACTGAGTATCATGGACAGATGCAACTGCAGATGGAAGAATCCAGAATACCATGTGAAGCTCATTTGAAGTGCACACTTGTTGGCTGGCTGTGGTGCCAACAAAAATCCTCGTCTGTGTTCTGGTGAAAGGGAGGAAAGGGGGACGGGGAAAAGGTGCTTATATTGTACTCTCAACAGTCCTGTCCTTTTCACTTGTGGTTTCAGGTGGAATATTGTGGTTTGAGATGTTCTATGCGCCCATCACGAAGATGCCACGGTATGTAAAACTGGTGGAGCTGCTCGGATACAAAAAGCTGTACTGGAACTTCACGCCCAAGCCTGAAGTTATGGAGATTGGGGGCGAGCATGTCTACCTGAATTGTGTGCTTGAAAAGCCACCACGACCAGGCAACGAGTTTCTGGATGGACCACCGGACAGTGACTTAGAGTGATCTCACGTGGGCCAAACCTATCTAGCAGTAATACTTCCTATTAGCTTCCTAAAAACCCAGTATTGCGCTTGGAATGGAGCAAGCAATACGTGACTTTGTGACATGCCGCTGCAATGACTGGTTCCTGAAATAAATCTGGGAGGGAAGTGGGAGATCCTGAGAAAGATGGGCAAGGGGAGAAGTCCGGAAGGGGGGTTGGAGGTAATGTAGTGCGAAATGGATTGAAGACTAACAGACTTGTGACAAATCTTTCTGTATCATCAGTGATGAGCTTCACCTGGTCTGGAGGAAAACAAGTCAAGAGGAGGATCTTTCAGAAGGATTTTTGGGCCAGATTTCTCAGTATCGCAACTGAAGAACTGTGAGATAGCATCCTCTCCCTCTTGAGAATCAAATGTAGATCAGGTTTCTACCCGTGTCAGACGTTGCCGTAAGCCTCCCTCCAGAGCTTCATTTATCTCCCTCAACTGGGCACACTCCACCTGTGAGGAGGGAAAATTCATTGTAATTGAAAGAATCATGTGTGTTCTTCTGGTGCTTGATGCCCTCCTACCTGAAGGTCGAAGATTTGGCAGGACAGAACTTCGTTATCGGCTTCCAGCTCTTTCACCTTCAGCTCAAGAAACCTGATCTCTTCCACCATGGTGCTCTCAAATGTATTGTGCTCATCTGCCAGGAATCCAGTGGCAACATTGTCAACTGTTTCAGTAATAGATACACATATTCATGTTCATACCAAAACCCATACCCATGCTGGGTATGGGTATGGGGTATTGATGGTGAGCACTAGCATACCTGCAAGTGGAATACAATCACAATTACCTGATGGAAACTGTGTTCTAAAACCTTTCCCCCTCTGCACATTTGAGAATGAGGTCGGCTCACAGGTTTGTTCGCCTCCATGCATGTGGTCACCTCTGTGAGGGCTCTCTGAAGTCAGTAGAGGGACACGCCAGGAACAAGTTCAGATGAAAACTAGAAAAGAGGCCTTACCGCAATCAGACAAAAGCATATTCCCATACCAACTCTCTTGCCTGCAAGGGGAGGAACAAAAGCTTCTCAGAAACATGTCTTGCTTCGATTCCCAAGCGTGAACATCAAAACTATTATAGACGAGGACTCACAGGGCTCAACAGGGTCTTCGACATCGTCTGAGAATTCGAACAGCCTTGCAACATTCATCTTCAGAAATTCCACGCTGTTCTCTGAAGACCTCTTCTCTTGATGACAGAAGCAACCTGTCATGTCTTTGGCCTCGTCGTTTCCTAGTACTTTGCATTCCTTGGCATCTAGTGAGGGATCACCATCCGAGGGCCCGCTATCACAGCAGCTGTCAGGTACAATGTTCACGTTCAATAGGGCCTCAGCCTCTGTCCGCTCCACTCCTGTTCCAGTGAGGACCTGAAAAGTTTCGTGCAGGAGAGGCAGTTTACTGTAGACCTTGCGGACAGGTGCACTCAGTTAACTTCGAATTGTTCTCGCACGGGAGGGGATGTACCTGATTGTTTTGCTCCGGCGGCAGATTTTGCGATACTGCAAGATGAGAGGGTGTGCTAAACGTCAAGAAATGAAGGGAAGAGTGACACAGAACCTACTCAAGATATTGTAAACGGTACCTAATGGGCTGCCTTCATCCTGAATTCCTGCTTCAGGTGCTTGGACGACTTCAGTGACCTGGAAAAATATAAAAACGCGATCTTGTTTCTCTCAAGAACGGGAGGCACATGGGGAATTGATAGCATTTGAACCCACCTGAGCAAGGGCCTTACGTTCAGCAGCTGCCTTGAGCTCAACATCTTTGGCGCCTGCCCGTGTTCATGCAGGGAGAACTCATAAGCAGCTCGTCGGAGAATTCAGATGTAGGTTAGATGGTGGAAATTTTGCGTGAACGTCAGTGAACTCACCAGGTGAGTGGCAATTGTCTTGGCAGCTCTCCACGTCTTTCGTGCTTTCTGCTTCGACTGGCTGCTTCTTGTTTCTGGTTGAAGCATGGTGCTCCGTCGGTGCTGCTGGAGGGTTGCTTTCAGAACAAGATAGAGACGCGTTGCATCGCTTCCGTGGCCTGCTCCCCTGCTTGTTCTTCCGCTTCATCTTGACCTCAGATTGCGCTTAACTGGGCGCTGGAGGGTGACCATGTCATGGCGACGGTTAGCAGCGCGTGGAGGCGGTCCGGCCGGCCTTTTGCCTTGATCTTGCCGGCAAGCAAGATGAACGGGAAGGATTGAAAGGAACATTGTCGGTTTTCTTGGGAGAGAATCAGCACGCGCGAAAGTGAGGGTGTAACACTCCCCAATACGATATAAAGAAAGAAAATTCCCCCAACCAACCGCTCGAAAGGGCAAAATAATTAGCTTCTTTCTCAGGGAAATTTTCTTAATAGTAACGCAATTCAATAATTTGGGGAAATTTGGTAGTCCATAACCAAAAAAATGTGCACTTCGATGACAAGTGCCAAGGTTTGAAGCACATGCTCCTTCGTTCCCAAAAAAGCATGAGAAAGAATCATAAGCCATGTTCAACCTCCTTACCGTTGGACCACTGTGATTCGTGTGTGGTTGCAATGTCAGTGGTAGCATCTACAAGCCCTGTAGATAAGTCTCGGGGCTTAAAAATCTTATGAAAAAAGTAAAGCACATTTTACTATGGATCTAACACCGTTGAGAAAACCTCCAAGTGTATCAAAATGATGACAAGATTAAAAAGATTATGTGTACCCTTCTACAAGATGGTTCATCTTGTCAAACACGTCTAAGGCAAGACATCTAGATCGAGGGCAGATGGAAACACCCGCAACAAATTTGAGCAAAAATGAAAAATCCAAACTTCGGTTTGTGGTGGTCTCTTAGTTCATTTAATAAAAAAAACTCACATAGGCATGTTGCTTAGCGAATCCTTTTGATAAGATTTTCAGAAGCTTCCTCTTGTTGCTTCTTTAGACTTTGCAATAATGTCCTAGGTCGAACTTGCTCAAACATGGAAGGCAGGCGTAACAGTAGCAAGATCCAGTCTAGGAGAAACATGCATGTTCTCACACAATCATTGGTACAGAGAAATTGAGACTTCACAACCACAATTCATGATAAGCTATAGGCATGAAAGCATGTGGCGTACCGTCGCGGGCAAATTGTAAATACAACCCAAAAGGTCAAGTTTTGAGGCGTAACTCTATGCCCACTCAAGAGAAGGAGATGCCCTCTACACATGTCTAGGCATGACTTAAAGCTAGATGATGAGTATACACATGTAGAAAGCTTTTTCACTATTCCACACGTGAAACATAAAAAAATCATGCAACGGAGGAGAAAATTCAATTCACTAAGAAAATCCTAGTGAAAGGCAACAGGGAAGCCAATTCGCCAATAACCTACCTAAGGGTGACACAAGCAGCAGAATGATGGCTAGAATGATCTCATGCTCTCTTAAGTTTGTGAAGTACTTAACCACGTCCTCACAACGTCCAAGCCAATGTTAGCACCATGGACATGAGCCTAACGGTCGGTGTAAGCCATGGATTAGTGGGTGTGGATATGAAAACAAAGCAACGCTCCCCCATCACACAATGGAACACATGTCCATACTTGTGCACTCACTAGTGCAAGGACATCAAAAGGTGAATGAAAAGTCAAGCAACCCATGGTCATCCATCACCTGGCGTGTCCTCCCATTTGAGCTCCAGGCCCGGGCATTGTCACTGTATGCATTAAGGACCACTGAGGAGAGGAGTTGAGGTCAAGAACTATATCACTTGCATAATGGCCTTTAGGATGACTTCCTTGGGACACCTTGAAAATTGTTCAAGGAGGCTGACGGCGCAAGCGATTTCGAGACGTGTAATCATGGCCAGGTAGGACTGTAACCCGATGAGGCATACTGGTAATGTCTGTTTCACACTCTCCCAGCTGTATCCGATGATTGTTTTTAGGAGGCCTGCCCGTCAGGCATGATAGAAGTGGAGGCTATGGGGACCATTACAACGAGGTCTGAGAATCTCCCTCCTATGGCACAATCCTACCGTGTCTGGTGAAGAAGCAACATCCGCCTCATATGGTCGCAAACAATCTCCATGCCCAAGAACACTTAATTCAGTTCCAAGTCCTTCATCTTATAGGCATGCTGAAGTTTTGTTTGGACCTCTTCATGGCCTCCGATTCTAGATGTGTGATCAAGAGGCCATCGACATAGACCAACATGGAAAAGAGTGGTGTTGATATCCCACTGAAGGAGAGTGACGGGTGTGCCCCACAATGGGCATAGCCTGCTTGTTGTAGCGTGCCTGTGATCTTTTGGTTTCAGGGACGGGGTGACTGCCTTAGTCCATACATGGATCTGCGGAGGTGTCACACACAACCGGTGTGATTATCAAAGCCGGATGGCAGGACCATGTCTATCTCAATTTCTGATCTTCAATGGAGGAACACACTTTTTCATCTACCTTATTGAGCTCCCTGTTACGTTGGAAGATAAGGCCCAATGCATTGTGTACATGGTTATCCAAGTGATGTGAACAAAGGTATTAGTGCAGTTAAAACCCTCGACTTGAGAGTCCCTTGGTGGTCAAGTGAGCATTGTGCAAATCAATTGAACCGTCTGGCTGCAGCTCGTTAAAAGATACCCACATAGCCTGGACCAACTTCTGACATGGTGGGAGATTCATGAGCTCATAAACACCATGCTTCATAACTGTATCCAGCACTTGTTGACAGGCTGCCTCGCAAAGAATTGTGTCCACTCCTTATAGTGTTTCAATCATCGGTCTTGGATCGGGTAATGGAGAGGGAGAGGAAAAAGAAACCATAGAGCATGCCTCATGAATGGGTTTCAACTTGACCTGGGAGGAAGCGGCATTGCACGCAATGGATATTTTGCACGCAGTGGAAATTCAACGACCAGTGCATGTCATGTTGGGCAGGCGTGGTGAAACCCAAAAGAGGCTGCTTGAACACTAAGCCAAGGAGCCTTTCGTGCCATGGTCTCAATATTGAAAGCTGCACATCAATCACAGAATTTCAACATATATGGGCCTTTGAGATCCTGGTGGAAAATGCCAAAGCCAACCACAAGGCTCGAGTATCAAGGCACCACTCAAAACCGAAGATGGGAATGACTCAGGCACCACTGAAGAGGCAAACGTGGGAGACTCTTGCAGTGGCAGATGGCACCAGCATGGGTGATTTTGGTGCAGGTGCCTGAGTAGAAGTAGGTGAGAAAGGTTCCAGAAAAGACACATGCAAATCAGATGCTGGCATAAGCGTAGACGGATGCACAAGCGATGCAAGTGCTGGGGGTGTAGGCGTTGAGGCAAGTGATCCAGTTGTGGACGTAGGCTAGAGTGCATGTAGTGTAGGTGCTGGCACTGAGACAGATGTCAACGTGGCTACGATGCCAAATTTCACAACGGCGGGATCAAGGAGCTGGAGACTGCCCAGGGGTTGATGGATCCGAAACGGACACATCGTGTGTAACTAAGTTCCTCATCCATTGGGAACCTACACACAAAAGAGCGTGTGCAGGCTGCACCGAGAAGATGTGAGGGAGATCATGGAACTCAATGATGTAGGTTTAAATCTGTTGAATTCACAGACTAATCCAACTACAAATTGAGGATCAGAAGGTTGTAATGGTCTGGAGGTCATGCCCGATGAGCAATCACAACTTCATCCCCAGGCAAGTTGTCTTGTGATGAAATGTATGCAGCTTGAAAACACCAGAAGATTAGTTTATGTCAACACAAGTGGTAAAACGCAACACCAGCTCCTGATCCACACTGCAGCCACACAAGGAGCCGTTCAACATGAATCCAAGAGGTAGAATAAATGAGGTTGTAATAACATATTTGGAACAAGGAGCATGACTGCAACCCATCTTGCAGGACATGGCTAAGCGACTCAAGCGCATGGGGCTCATATGTTGGCCATCGCTGCTTTACATCCTCTATCCCGTGAGTCACTTAGCCATAGAAAGCACTACGCATGCGCAGTGCTTTCAAGAAGGATGCAAAGCAGAAATGGCCAACATATGAGATCTGTGCGCCTCATCAGCCATACCAGCAGCAAAGCACCCGAGGAGTTTGCATCCCTGCTCAAGGAGTTCACAAGAGTTTTTTTTCAGAGAACTGCATCATGAGATTTCTCTGAAAAAGACTGTGTTTATTGTGGGTTGAGCTCAAACCAGGGAGCTGACCAAAGGTCAAGCGTAATTCATTGGTAACGAGGTTGCCAAATTGAAGCACTGGCTGGACAAGATGCTCTAGCAAGAGTTGATCTAGTTGTCAATGTCACCTTATGCAACACTTGCATTTCCTGTTAAAAATAACACTGGAAAGTTTCAAGTCCATGGATCCTTGAGCTCTCTGCGATAGAACTAGAAAAAACCGCCACCCTTCCCGCTGGTCAGGGGAGGGTTTGAATAATAAGGTGTTTTGAACTTGCTATGGTATGTTTTGAGTTCATTCTGTTTTGGCTCATGAATACTCCATTGAAGTTCCTTTCAGCAATAAACATCATTTTCCAGTGTCTTGGTAGCATTTTCACTTTGTACCATGATGATATCTTCCTCCATGGCCGCACTTTGAAAAAATGTGTACAAAAAAGGAAGAATTCTTGAAAAATCTTGAAGTGCAACTGCAGTCCCCATTCCATGAATTTTTGAGACACATTATCAGAGGCGGATGGATCACTATAAATCTTATCAAGGCTCGAATGCTCTATGATTTGTTGACTTCAACCAACGTTCATGAAATTCTAGTCTGTCTTGGACTCTGATACTTTTAACAATGATTTGTAGAATACTACGCATGAGTGTCAGAATCCTTCACCAATCTCATTCAGGAGTCAGAAAATTAGAACTGGGAATTCAGGGAGAAAAAAGTGCCAACTTCTTTTGAGAATTTCTTGAACCTCTGTGCTAGCTTGTCTGTTGGTGGATCTGCCAATGGACTTCATCCATGTGATGGATGTGAGACTGATTGGAGCCAAAATCTTGCACAGAAAATGGAGGTAGTGAAGAGCCATTTGGAAAAAAGTTGGAAAACATTCATGGACATGAGCTGAAACACTGAGTGCATGAGAAATAAATACTTGTTTCTGAATATGTATTCAAGGTATGGTGGTTCTATTTGTTAAACCAATGCTGCATCGTCCGTACCAACACAACATCCCTAGATGTCTGAAGACAAGCCAAATGTTGTTTGACAGCAAACTTTGTCCATGGAGTTACTTTGCCATTTCTAGACTAATGTATTGTGTAAAGAATGGGAAAGGAAAATATGGAAGACACCCTCATTCATCGGCCGGACATGAGGATGGAGATTAACATGTTGTGAAAAAATAAATACTCAGACGTGGAAAACCTGTTCACACGTGGCTACGAGAAACTCAACTGCCACAAGAAGACCAGGTGCTGGTTCAACAAACCAAACCACCTGGACCACTCTCTCTACTAGTATCAACAGAACCCTGGTCAACTATGGAAAGAAATCATGAGTTACTATGGTAGTTGGATCCAGCTATAAATGGTTTTCCATCGTCAGACCAATGTTCAATTTGAGCAAGCCAGTCATGCGTGAAAACAAATGCCCTGAAAATTTGTAAACCTCATAGTACACACTGATAATTCCAGTTGCCAATCATCAAGTTAAAGCACAACTCAACAACTTCTGAAACTACCAACAGAGTGCCGCGTAAATTGTCTTCATGGATGATATTCAACTAATCAGATTGCACTCTACAGCTCCAGCAATTTGTCCGCCATCAATATCCCATGGCAACCAAAAAAAAAAATCCAACAAATGTTGGAAGAGAATCAAGGAAAGTTTCAACCAACGGCAGACTCCCATCTCTTGGATGTACAACTAATTGTTGGATTTTTCATCCTACTTACTAGTACACATGCTAAGCTGTAAAGACAGGAGTGTACGAAACCCAAACCAAATTAGTTTGGGCTGTTTTATCTGGAGAATATGTGCTAGCATGTTGTTGCTAAGGTTTTCCTGCCTCATAGCATTGCGATCTACCTTGTCTTCCACATCAGCCGACAGACACACTATCAAGATCCTGTGAGGAATTTCCCTCAAGGGGTATGCAGTAAAACATAGAATATGTCATTTGAAACTAAGAATGAAGGAAATCATTTTGGATAACTTGTGAAGCTGCAGGCCTAAAACACAATGCACAACACCTTGGAGGCCTACAACAGCCTCTGACGCATAAACCATCTTCAAAAGCTTACAATCAGTGCCACTAGCCTTCACCACATAATTCATTAGGAAGTTGCAGGTAGAAAGCAGGAACAGGGGTGTTGTTTTTTGTCATATGCATGTCAACACATCCACAACGTACAGTAAATTCTCAGCTTGTGTCCATGCTTGTACAGATCCCGGACCGTGATGGTACTGGCCCGATCTCTACGACGAACCAGGGATGGATCCAGACACACAAGTAGAGCCGAGAGTAACCCAGCAGAAAACATGTTCCTCATGTAATCCGACTCTGTCCTTTCTGGACATTGTACTTCTCATTAGAAGTCACAATGATTTTCTCAGATAACGGACCATTGCCAAGATTCTAATCATTTGTGAGCTTGACCAGTGGAGTGGTGCTGGACCCTGGTGTGTATGTGGGTATTTCCTTGTGTTTGTGTGTGTGTGTGTGTGTGTGTGTGTGTGTGTGTGTGTGTGTGTGTGTGTGTGTGTGTGTGTGTGTGTGTGTGTGTGTGTGTGTGTGTGTGTGTGTGTGTGTGTGTGTGTGTGT
>SZWC01014855.1:30348-56603 GCA_023375785.1 Penium margaritaceum
AACAACAACAAAAACAACAACAACAACAACAACAACAACAACAACAACAACAACAATGACGACGACGACGACGACGACGACGACGACGACGACGATGACGAAGACAACAACGACGACGACAATGAAGACAACAACACGAACAACAACAACAACAACAACAACAACAACAACAACAACAACAACAACAACAACAACAACAACATGTCTCTCATTAAATGGAATGGGAATTGTACATGACCATTTATCCGGCTCAAGGACCTTTCAATAGTGTCCGACCTCTGGTCCATCAAGCCTCCAATGTACCACACAGGGAACGCCCCTCATGCTCAGACCCCTCCAGGTGTAGAGGTTCGACCAGCTGCACTCAGCCCGGAGGCCCTTAGCTACGCGCACTGCCTGCACTCAGCCCGTAGGCTCTTGTAGATGTGCCAACAACCTCCAGTCCTGCACTCAGCCTGTAGATCCTTTGAAGGAACTCCTAGCCTGAACTCAGCCAGAAGGCCCTGAAAAAACACGTCTATTCTGATCTCAGCCCGAAGGCCCTTAAACAACTTCTATCCTCCTAGCCTGGCCCTCTACTCTTGGTCCACATAGCCCCACGTCCGCCAGCTCCAGGTCGTTGCCTCGGTCGCGAAGGGCCCTCCTGGCCCGTGGGACATCACCTGCCAGGGCTGTGTCACGTGCCCACTCCTCCGCCCGCTGGCGGATCTGCTAAGCCTGGGCGCGCTGGAGTGCCACACCCAGTCGGTGGTTGTAGTGGGCTCTCACTGGCACCGCCACTCCAGGGGTGGCCCCCACCTGCTGCATTTGCTGTTGCGTTGCCTCCGTGCATGCCATAAGCAGACTGCCAAGGCAGCATGAGAAGGCCCCCAGGGACTCCATCGTCGGGAAGCAGAACTCCCGGCTGTCGTGCTCGCCTCTCGTCCGCTCATACTTCCGCTCCTTCACCCGGACCGCATCCTCACAGGCGACCCTGGCTCTCTCCTCCATCCGGCCACCGAGGCTGGGCCGATGTGGGTCGGCTATCACCACGTCAACTACGCGGAGGTGTCTTGTTGCTGGGTCGAGGCACGTGATATTGGGCCGGCCCTCCGACAGCACCCCCTCCAGCTCCACAGCCACTCCTCCCAATCCGCTCTCCCTCATCACCGCCGCCAGCTCCCGCACCACCGCATAATGGGCTGCACATGGTGCCCCTCCCAGGGCGCAACAAACTATGTGCTGGGGTGCACATGGATGTATCGCTGCACGGTCCCGGCAGGAGCAGCGGGGCGTGTGGCAAAGGCGTGCGATCGGGAGTCCCAGCCGGAACCGACAGGCCACCCTCTAGTCCTCTATCGACATGTACAGCCTATCGTTCACTGACCGGGGATGAGCGAGGAGCCAGTCCCTGTTGTGCTCCCCCTGCACTGCTGCCAGTCGCTGCAGTTGCGGCCGCCCCTCCCCCGCCTGCTACCCTGGTTTCAAAGGAACTACTTTGGAGACAGTGGGTATCCGAAGTCTGATTTTTTTACGTTTCATTGGTTTCACGTGATGTTTCATTTCATCCTATGTTCATCGTTCCTTTGTGTGACAAAACTTCTATCATTTCTATGCTTAATAACAAGTAGTCGCATTTTTGGTGCATAAAACACTATGGAATCTTTTCAATTCGTAGATATCCTTCATATTCTTCATAGATAATCCTTCATAGATACATAAAGGGTATCATTTTTGTCCACTTAGGTATCTTTTCAATTTGTCGCCCGACATTGGCCACTGGTCTTTTGTGTACATTACAATCACGCAACCATGGATGTCCACAGTCACGTTATGTGCTCGTTCGCAGCGCGAACGAGCAAAAAAGCCCTCAAATGGGGCTATCAGCCCCGGGCTAATAGGAAAACTAGGTAGCAGGTTGGGGCAGCAGCGTTGTTCATGCAGCGTACGGGCTTCCACACTCGTTGCTGAAGTCTGCTGCCACCTCACTCTGCTGCTCTACAGACCAAGTCTGGAAGCTCTGGGTTTGCTACTCAAAAATATGCACGCCAGTCTTAGCGCTAGAAAGCAGCTGAAAACTGAAAGTGACTGATTAGGAATGAAGAATGAGCAACAATGGGAGACCCCTCCAAGTTTTTGCTCCATCCCACTAGAGTAGAACTCGTTACTCAGCTAACTAGCCAATCAGAAAATAGTCCTAGACCTACTTTCTGGCAGGCAGGGTTTTCTCGGTGAGCCCTGCCAGACGCCCGACAGCCCAAAACCTGGACGTCGTCCGTTTTGCCCAAAACCTGGACCATACCATAATACCCACGTTGCAAACACAGTTGTGTGGTCAGAATCAGCCAGAAAAACATCATCAAGGAGTTCTGGCTGTCCGAACCCAGGCAGTGCCTACGACGGTCCATGATGCCAAAAAGTGCAACACAGCAAGAGACATGGACCCTAGGCAGAGCATGATGCTGTAGATGTAATGGCACAGTCAGAAACAGTGCTAGGTGCATGCAGTCAGCATCTGCAGTGGTAGTGACCACCAACAGCCCGACCGTCGAGGAGGCCTGCTGATGGAGTCGAGCACGTCGTCGGAGGGAGGAGGCTCCACCAAACTACGAGTAGGCCTTAGCGTGCGTCAGCTCCACCGGACGACAATCCAGCAGCGTCAAGTCTCACCGTCAGTCATCTGCACGCCGATGTACACAAGCCAGGAGGACACAACAGAGCACAATGAGAGATGCGCAAAAACCAACACTCCCCCATGACTCATAGGCGTAGTGCACATGTGTGAGCACAGACACAGTCAACAACCAGACTCCCCAAGGGCACTCGTAGATGCAGGCAAGGACAAAGAGAGCCACTCACGGACGCACGCCAACCAAACACACGGCCTTCTTGAACGAGTCGCATTTTAGTGCCTTGGTCAAGAAGTCAGCCAGCTGCCGTGCTATCTCAACCCACACAATGCTGATGCTTCCGTCATGCAACATCAAACGCACATAGTGATACTCAACGTTGATGTGCTTTGTGAATGTGTGATGCACCCGGTCATTTTCGGTGATGGCCATGGCACTCTCATTGACACAATGCAACAGGATGGATGCGATGGACTGACGCAACTCAGACAAAAGACGATGCAACCACACACTCTCACACGCGCCTGAGCCAAGGGCCACGTACTCAGCCTTAGCAGTGCTGCGTACAATGTACCCCTACTTGCCACTGTAGTAGCAGTAGCAACTGCAGCAGCAATAGTAGCAGTAGCAACTTCTTCAACTGCACCTACAGTAGTAGCAGCAGTAGCAGCACTCGTAGCAGCAGCAGTAGTAACAGCAGTAGCAGTAGTGATAGCAGTAACAGCTACAGTAGTAGCAGCAACAACACTAGAAGCACCAGGAGTAGCAACAGCAGTAGTAGCGTCCCCAACAACCACCGCTGCTAACATCAACATCCCGTTGCTGACGTCACTACTGACATCACTGCTGACATCATCAATACACGAAAAAGGGGGGGGAGAAAACCAAAGGGTGGACAGGGAGTCATCTATAGTAGTAGACCTATAGATAATGCGGTGGCAGCTGCTGATGTCAGCCGCCCTAAGCTGACATCACTGCTGACTTCAGCAACAAAAAAAAACCCAAAACAAGGGAACCAAGGGGTACCAAACCATGGCTAGCAGCCCCAGTGGGGAGGAGTCCTCCTTTGTTGGGGGGACCCCCAGCCCAACTTTCCTGCAGCAGTTGCAGCAGCAACAACAGCAACAACAACAGCTGCAATGGCAGCAGCAACAGCAACAACAGTAGCAGCAGCAACAGCAGCGGTAGTAGCATCAACAGTAGGAGTAGTAGCAGTAGGAGCAGCCCTCTAGCGTCGTTGGCGGCAACCCTGACCCCATTGCTGCTCTTCAGCAACAGCTCGCCGCCTTGATGCAACAGCTTGTAGCGCTGCAGCCATTGGCCTCCCTGACTGCCACCAGTGCACCGCCACCATTCATCCCTCCAAGGCACGCTAGCCCTGTGTCTACTGCTACGCACTACCTGGCGCAACAGCAGACTCAACGCGAGCGACAGACGTGACCTCTGTCCTTGGTCCCACTTTGGGCGCTGACCGCAAGCACAAGGACTTTGAGACGCCGCAGCCGCCGCTTCAAGCCGGCGAGCAGTTCCATAGCTGGGAGCTCAACTTCTGGATCTAGGCGCATGGTGATGGCCTGTGGGCATACTACACCCTCCCGTATGACCCCACCCTGGCTGACCAGTTGTATGACGCTGGTCGTGGCGTACCTGCTCTAGTCCCTGTCGCCCCTCCGGCTTCCCGCCTCACCCTTGAGCCCTTCCTCAGCGATTTCGCCACTGGCACCACCCCAGACCCTGTAGCCATGTGGCACGTCCTCACTCGTCCCCATCGCCTATCCAGCGAGGTTGAGACCAGCCGCCTGCTGCGGGAGCTCAACTCCCTGCACCTGGGGGAGAGCGAGGTTACCGCCTACTAGCAGCGGGCGGAGGACATCCTTTGTCGCCTCGGCACCTCTGCCCCACCCCCTCTGGCCACGCTCCTCACCATCAAGTGCGATGCCACTGAGGCATATGCGGACGTTTTCGTACACTACTCTCACGACGTCCTCTCCACCATGGCAGCCCAAGGCACCCTCATGCTCTAGGCATACGAGCTCTTCCTCCGGATTGAGGAAGCTCGTTTGGAGTCCCAACCCTAGCGCACAGAGGCTCTCGCCTCCCCTGCTGTTGCCCTCGTGGCTGTCGCCTCCCCTGTCGCAGCTACCTCATTGGCGTCGGGGAAGAAGAAGCAATAGAAGAAGAAGGCTAGGGTCAGCAGTAGCAGCAGTAGCAGCAGCAGCCGTTGACCGGGTCCAGCGGTGGTGGCTCGGTCTGCCACAACTATGGCCAGCCGGGCACGAGTGGTACACGTGCCTTCTACCGACGGACGAGGCGCGCGTCATCGCCACCATGTGTCACCAGCGGGAGTGCCGTCTCGCTTCAGCCACCTTCGCTGTCACCGACTCTGATGCCTCGGCCACGTCCAGTAGCTCCACCACTCCGGTTGCTTCGCCAATCCAGCCGACATCAGCCCCGCAGCCGCACCATCCGCAGCCGTCGGTACCTCCGTTTCCTTCGCCGGCACAGTCCTCCTCGTACCTGGACTCCGGTACCATCACTCCGTACTCAGTCTACACCCTCAGGCCGTCCTCCCATGAGCTTCTGCTCGAGCAGTTCATCGCGCTCCAACTCGACCTGCCTTGTCCTCCTCCTCAAGGAAGTGCAAGTTAGATCACCCCCTGCTCTCCTGCCTAGCACTGCATGACTGAGACTGAGTTGCAGTCGTGTCCCGTTTCCTCATCTGTTTCGTTGTCTCCTATGGTCCCCTCTACCCCTTTCCATGACAACGTTGCGTGGCTTGACGATCGGCAGTCTTGGTTCATGCCTCCTTCCACCGCATCCGCGTCCCTTGCTTGCTGCCATGTGAGCGTTAACGATCTGGCGACCCCGGTCCAGGACCCTGCTGAGACCTAGATCATCGACTCCAGCGCCACGCATCACATGACGGCCTCTCATGAGGCCTTTAGTATGCTCGGTCCTGTAGGCGATGTCTCCAGTGTCCAGAAGGGCTCCGGATAGGTGTTGTATGTCCATGGTGTTGGTGTCGTTCATTTCCGTGGTCCTGCCGGTGACGTCTTTCTGACCAATGTCATATTTGTCCCAGGTCTCGAGCTCAGCCTCATGTCCATCAATGCCCTTGGCCACATGAGCATGGAGGTTGTGCACTCGCGAGGTGTTGGCACTGTGTCGTTGCGTCCGTCTGGTCTTGTAGTACTACACACCACCGCCCGTGGCAACCTGTAGGATGTACCTTGCCTCTCCTCGTCTCCTTCCGTCTCCTCCCCGTTGGCCGCCACAAGCCATGTGTTTGTCACCAGTTTGCTCTCTCCTCAACACAACCGCCTCTTGCACCGCCGCCTATGCCACGTTCACTCTACCGATGTAGACAGCATGCTCCGCACCCAGCCGGCCAAGGGCCTTGACCCGGAGACTTTCCCTCTCCCGTGCCCCACCGAGTGCATTGATTGCACTCAGGGGAAGATGCTCCGGTCCACGTACCCTTTGTCTTTCTCCCTTGCATCCACCCTTCTCGACCTCGTCCATTTGGATGTCATGGGCCCTCTCCCCACCGAGTCCGTCGGCGAGCATGGCCGCTATGTCCTCATCCTCACTTACGACAATTCTCACTTCCGTTGGGTCTTCTGCCTTCGGCAAAAAATCGATGTCGCCCGAGCCATCTAGGACTGGCTTTTCCTTGCGGAGCGCGAGTGTGGCCGCTCTCTTTGCCTCTTTCGCTCCGATCGCACTGGTGAGTACATGGGTGAGACCACGGCCTTTCTCACCTCCCGCGGGATCCACCATGAGAGACGTCTGTGCCCTACATGCCCGCTTAGAACGGTGTCTCCGAACGGTGGAACCGTACCATGGCCGACGCCGTCCGCATAACTCGGGTCGAGTCAGGTCTCTCCGATGGTTTCTGTTTTGAAGCCATGGCCTACATGACCTGGGTCTGGAACCGGATTCTCGACGGTCCCCTTCTCCGACAGTCCACGCCGTACCAGCATTGGTGCGGTCATTGCGCTGACCTCCACTCGGCTCGCGTCTGGAGCTGCGTGGCCGTTGTGTGGCTGCCCGCCCTGCAGCAGGGCAGTAAGCTCACCCCCCGCAAACGTCCCAGTACCTTCCTCGATGTCTCTCGTCAGTCCAAGGCCTGGCGCTTCTGGGATCCCTCTAGGCACTACATCATCGAGTCCCGCGAGGCCCTCTTCTTCGAGGACCTGTTCCCTCACGATCTCATTCACTCCGGCTCATCCGTGTCTCTTCCTTTCCGTGGGGGAGTGGTGAGTCCATCCTCCAACCTGCCGCTTCCAGGTGACACATCCCTCAGTCCCTCTGAGCCGGCAGCCCCAGTCGCGTCCGCTTGTCCCTCTGGGCCGGCAGCCCTAGTCGCGTCCACTGGTCCCTCCGGGCCGACAGCCCTAGTCGCGTCCACTGGCCCCTCCGGACTCATAGTCCCAGTCGCGTCCACTTGCCCCTCCGGGCTAGCAGCCCCAGTCGCGTCCACTGGCCCCTCTGGGCCGGCTGTCGCAGTCGCGTCCACTGGCCCCTCTGAGCCGGCAACCCCATTCGCGTCTACTGGCCCCTCATGGCCAGCAGCTCCAATCGCGTCCACTGGCCCCTCCAAGCAGGCAGCCCCAGTCACGTCTACTGGCCCCTTCGGGCCAGCAGCTCCAGTCCCGTCCACAAGTCCCTCGGGGCCGGCAGCCCCAGTTGCGTCCACTGGCCCCTCTGGGCCAGCAACCGTAGTTGTACCTGCTAGCCCCTCTGGGCCAGTACCCCTAGTTGCATCCGCTAGCCCCTCCGGGCTGGCAACCCCGTCTGCCTCCGTTGGCCCGTTGGACTCAGTGCCATCGCCTGCCCTACCACGCTACACACCTGGCCCAGGCGGCAGCTTCCGACCCAGGCCGTCGGTGAGCGTGAAGACCGTTGCACCGCGCTCTGTGGCGCCTCGACCCCCCGTGGCTTCACGTGTCTCCTCCACCCATACGGTCGTGAGTGGGAATCCTGGCACCAAGGCCCTCGGCTTGACCACCTCGGCCATCATTACAGACCTTCACCCAGGCTCCGCATTGGGTTATGCCATGCTTCATCACGAGTATTGGCACGCTATCGTGGCTTTACTGGCGCGCATTCCACCAGGGGCTCAAGATGCACGCGCTCTCTCAGTCCACTCCACAGCGCGCCCAGAGGACCCAGCCAACGTGCGCAAGGCACGAGCCTCTCCTAAGGCCGCACACTGGTACGCCGCCTATGCCGATGAGCTCACTACCATTCGACAGCACCACATGTACGACCTCGTCCACCTTCCCCCAGGATGGAAGGCCATCAGCGCCAAGTGGGTCTTTCAGCACAATGGAAGCCCGACGGGTCCTTGGACAAGTACAACGCCCGCCTTACAGCCAAGGGGTTTGCCCAGATTCTTGGGGTCGATTACGAGTAGATCTTTGCCCAAGTTGGCCGGTTCTCCACTAGCCGGGCGCTCTTCAGCCTGGTTGCCGAGCATGTGTGGGACCTGCATCAGATGGATGTGAGCAACGCCTTTCTCCATGGCTCACTAGAGGGTGAGGAGCTCTGCATGGTGCAGTCCCCAGGCTTTGACGATGGCACTGGGAGAGTTTGGCGGCTTCGAAAGGCCCTCTATGGCCTGAAGCAGTCGCCCAAGTGATGGAACCAGGAGATCAGCAGCACGCTCCTTTGTGGCGGGCTCCAGAGAAGCACCGCTGACCCCCCATTGTTTGTCAGTCCGGGAGTTCAGACTTTTGCTACTGTTCTGGTTTACATCGACGATCTCCTCATTACGTCGCCAAACACGGCTACCATCCAGCGTGTCAAGGACTTGTTGCACGCCGCCTACAAGATGAAGGATCTCAGATCTGCCGGAGTCTTCCTGGGCATGGAGCTCGACAATGATCGCTCCCCGTGTGTCCTGCACATCCATCAGGCCGCCTATGTGCAAACTCTGTCCACCCGTTTTGCAGAGGACCTGCCACTTGTACCGAGCGCATCTTCACCCATGTCACCTGATGGCGAGGTGAAGCTGAAGAGTCCTGACCCAGCTTTTGTGGGGGAGCCAGCTGACGTGACCACATACCTACGAGTCATCGGGTCACTGATGTTCCTGGCAACGATGACGCGCCCGGACATCACGTTTGCCGTCAACCTCCTAGCCCAATTTTCTCAAGAGCCACGTCACCTCCACTACAAGGCCGTGATCTGAGTACTGCGCTATATCGTCTCAACTGCTTGGCGAGGTCTCATGTTCTGTCGCCAGCCGTCTATTGTTGCGGTAGGCTACACCAACAGTGATTGGGCCGGCAGTCCAGACAGTAAGAGTCGCACAGGCTGGATCTTTCTGATTGGCGGCATAGCTGTGTCCTGGTGCAGTGGCAAGCAGAGGTGCATTGCACGCAGTACTGCTTAGGCCGAGTATGTTGCTCTTGGCGCACGCGTGTGTGAGAGTGTGTGGTTGCGTTGTCTGTTGTCTGAGTTGCGTCTGTCTATCACATCCATCACGTTGCATTGTGACAATGAGAGTGCCATGGCCATTGCCGACAATGACGGCATGCATCACACACGCACAAAGCACATCAACATTGAGTATCACTGTGTGCGTTTGTTGTTGCATGACGGCAACATCAACAGTGTGGTTTGAGACAGCACGGCAGTTAGCTAACTTCTTGACCAACGCACTTAAGCGCGACTCGTTCAAGAAGGCTGTGAGTTTGGTCGGCATGGTTCCGTGAGTGGCTCTAATTGTCCCTGCCTGCATTTCTCTGTGGCCTCAGGGAGTCTGGTCGTTGACTGTGTCTCTGCCCGCACATGTGCACTACGCCTGTGAGTCATGGGGGTGTGTTGGTTTTCGTGCATCTCTCATTGTACTGTGTTGTGTCCTCCCGGCTTGTGTACATCGGCGTGTAGATGACTAACGACGAGACTCGACGTTGTTGGAGTGTCGCTCGGTAGAGCCGACGCATGCTGAGGCCCACTCACCGTTCGCTGGAGCCTCCTCCCTTCGGCGACGCGCTCACCTCCATCGGCAGGCCTCCTCGGCGGTCGGGCCGCCGGAAGTCACTGCCATTGTAGATGCTGTCTGCATGCACCCAGCGCTGTCTCTGGTCGTGGCGTTGCGTCTGCAACATCATGTTGTGCCTAGGGTCCATGTCTCCTGTTGTGTGGTCATGTCTGGCATCACTGACTGCCGTAGGAACTGCCTGGGTTCGGGCAGCCATAACTCTTTGCTACTATTTTTCTAGGTGATTCTGACCACATGACTACGTTCGCAGCATCGGCATTATGGTATGGTCTAGTTTTCTGGCGAAAGGGACTACGTCGGGGCTCTGGGCTGTAGGGCATCTGGCAGGGCTCGCCGAGAAAACCCTGCCTTCCAGAAAATAGGTCTACAAATTTTTTCTAATTGGCTGGTTAATTGAGCAACAAGTTACGCACTAGTGGGGGGGAGCTAGAACTTGGAGGGATCTCCAATTGTTGGTCATTGTTCATTCGTAATCAGTGACTTATAGCTTTCAGAAGCTTTCTAGTGCTAACACTGGCGCGCGTGTTTCTAAGTAACAAACCCAGAGCTTCCAGACTTAGACTGTAGAGCAGCAGACTTAAGCAACGAGCCTGGAAGCCCGCACGCTGCATCAAAAACGTTGCTGCCCCAAGCTGCTGCCTAGGATTTCAAGTCCTCCATAGCTCAGCGAACATCAACCTCCGCGGGCCCGAGTGCTCAAAGCTCAACCGTCAATTATTGTGATCATTTGAGATCGAGCACATGCAAATCCCTATGGTTGCACGACTCAAATTCCCCGACACTATGCAAGCTCATTCAATATTCCATGTCAGCAAACTCAAACACTACCTAGATCTCGGAGAGACCTTCCCTGGCAGAGATGTCCCTTTTCCGCCTCCTCTGGACGAAGATATGGAGCACATCATTGAGGACATCCTCGGCCATCGACAACAAGGCAAGACGACAAAACATCTCGTCAAATGGCATGGCTACGACGCCGCACATAACAGTTGGGCACCCTACGATAACCTGTGAGACGTCGATTTTCTCATCGACGGCTAGTACCGCCGTCTCTGGGCCACAATTGCATGCGTGCCTGGACGTCCCGGCCAAAAATAGGGAAAGTGTTACGCACCAGACGTACACGAGTCCCTAATCTTCTAGAGTGGGCATTGATGTCATTAAACAAACAGCCCATCGTGTCGCAAGGACCGCAATATTCACTATGAGGGCCGAGGGCAAACTTGCCCTACCCCACCCTCAGTGATGTTGGTTTTTCGTGCATCTCTCATTGTACTCTGTTGTGTCCTCTCGGCTTGTGTACATCGGCATGTAGATGACTGACGGTGAGACTCGACGTTGCTGCAGTGTCGCACGGTGGAGCCGACGCGCGCTGAGGCCCACACACACTCGCTGAAGCCTCCTCCCTACGGCGATGCGCTCAGCTCCATCGGCAGGCCTCCGTGGCGGTCGAGCCGCCAGCGGTCTCTGCCACTGCAGATGCTGTTTCCATGCACTCAGTTTTGTTTCTGGTTGTGGCATTGCTTCTGCATCATCATGCTATGCCTAGGTTCCGTGTCTCCTGCTGTGTGGACCTGCTTGGCGTCACTGACTGTCGTAGGCACTGCCCGGGTTCGGGCAGCCAGAACTCTTTGCTGCTATTTTTCTAGCTAATTCTGACCACACGACTGCATTCGCAGCGTTGTTATCATAGTGATAGACCTATTTTCTGGCAGGCAGGGTTTTCTCGGTGAGCCCTGCCAAACGCCCGACAGCCCAAGACCAGCTTGGTACCAGAGCCAGAGCGTAGCAGCAGCAGAAGAAGACTGGCAAACATGTGCCAGACAACACCGGCGGACCACCATACGCGCCACTGCAGGGGAAATGTTGCCAAAACTTTTCAGGCAGCATTGACCCGCCTGGTGGCGGCCTCAGATTTTTTCCCACGGCCACTGGGCCAGGGGAAATGCTGCCGAAATTTTGGCAGCACTGACCCCCACACGTGACGCGCGGAGGTGAGCGGCAGGCGGCGTCCAACACCTGCGGGCAACGACGCACGCTACAACATCACCCAGATGCAGTGACTGGCACGCAGCAGCAGCAACTTGTAGCAGCAGCAGCAACTTGCAGGACGAGCAGGCATAGGCAACGGCAGCGAGTAGTGGCGATAGCAGCCAGCAGTAGTTGTGTGCAATAGTAGCAGTAGCTCGCAGCAGCCCGCAGCAGCACCAGCCCGCAGCAGCAGCTCGTAGCAGCAGCAGCATCGCGCAGCAGCAGCTCGCAGTGTCAGCAAGCAGCAGCCGCAGCATGCAGCAGCTGTAGTAGCGTGCAGCAGTAGTAGCGTACAGCAGCAACAGCGAGCTACAGCAACTGCAGCAGCCAGCTGCATCAGCAGCAGCCAGCTGCAGCAGCAGCAGCGAGCGGCTGCTAGCAGCAGCCAGCCGCCGCTGCTGCTGCTCATAGCTCGCAACGAGCAAGTAGCGAGCAGCAGCCCGCTGTTGCCAGCGAGCAGCAGATCGCTACTGCTAGCGAGCATCAGCTCGCTGCTTGAAGCAGACAACGGGGTGCTACCCGTTGTGATAGGAAAAACGAAATACAAAAATGACGAGAAGGAGAACAAAAAAAATTCCCCCACCCCCGCAGCTCGCAACAGCAGCCCGCAGCAGCAATGAGCAGCAGCTGCAGCACGTAGCAGCTACAGCAGCAGCGAGCTGTAACAGCTATAGCAGCCGCAGCAGCTCGTAGCAATAGCAACTGCAGCTGTAACTACATCAGCAGCAGCAGCTACAGCAGTAGCAGCAACGGCCCCAACAACCGCCGTTTCTGACGTCAGCACCCCTCTGCTGACGTCACTGTTGAAGTCATCAACAAAAAAAAGGAAAAGGGAGGTGGAGAAAGGGAAGGGGGAAGACCGAAGGGGTGGGTAGAACCCCCACCGCCCCAAGCCACTACTGATATCAGCAACACAAAGACAGAAAGAAAAAAAACAGCACAAGGGACACCAAACCATGGCTGGTAGCCCGGGTGAGGAAGGGTCCTCCTCTGTTGGGGGGACCCCTACCCTCCCTTTTCTGCAGCGACAGCAGTAGTAGCAGCCGCCGCCGCCGCAGCAGCAGCAGTAGCAGCAGTAACAGCAACAGCAGCAACAGCAGTAGCAACGGCAGCAGCAGCAGTGACAGCAGCAGCAACAACAACGACAGCAGCAGCAGTAGCACCAGCACCAGCCCACTGGTGTCGTTGGCGGCAACCCTGATCCCCTCGTCGCTCTTCAGCAACAGCTCGCTGCCTTGACGTAGCAGCTTGCAGCGCTGCAGTCAGTAGCTTCCCAGACTGCCACCAGTATGCCACCGCCATTCGTCCCTCCAGGGAACGCCAACCCAGCTGTGTCTACTGCCACATGCTACCTTGTACAGTAGCAGACTCAGCGTCAGCGGCAGATAGTGACCTCCGTCCTTGGCCCCACTCTGGACGCCGGCCGCAGGCAGAAGGACTTTGAGACGCCGCCGCCGCCGCTTCAGGCCGGCGAGCAGTTTCGAAGCTGGGATCTCAGCTTCCGGATCTAGGCGCAAGGTAGGGGCCTGTAGGCATACTACACCCTCCCTTACGACTCCACCCAGGCCGACCAGCTGTATGACGCTGGTCGCGCCGTCCGTGCCCTCATCCCAATGGTCCCTCCAGCTTCACGCTTGGCCCTAGAGCCTTTCCTCGGCGACTTCACCTCTTGCGACATCGCAGACCCTGCAGCCGCATGGCACGTCCTCACCAGCCCCCATTGCCTGTCCAGCGACGCTGAGATCAGCCGTCTGCTCCGGGAGTTCAACTCCCTGCACATGAGGGAGACTGAGACAATCACTGCCTACTGGCAACGGGCAAAGGACATCCTTCGTCGTCTCGGCAAATCTGCTCCACCTCCTTTGTCCGCGCTCTTTACCATCAAGCGCGGCACCACCAGCAAGTACGCGGACGTCTTTGTGCACTACCCCCTTGAAGTCCTCTCCACCATGGCGGCCCAGGGCACCCTTATGCCCTGGGCATACGAGCTCTTCCTTCGCATTGAGAAAGCTCTCCATGAGTCCGAGCTCCATCGCACGGAAGCTCTTGCATCACCTGCCGTTGCCTCCCCTGCCATCGCCTCCGTGAGCGTTGCCTCCCCCGCCACCGCTACCTCATCGTCTTCAGGGAAGAAGAAGAGTCGGAACAAGAAAGGCAAGGGTCCGCCGCAACAGCAGCAGCAGCAGCCGTCGACCGGGTCCAGCGGCGGTGGCTCGATCTGCCACAACTGTGGCCAGCCCGGGCACGGGTGGTACACTAGCCCTCTCCTGACGGACGAGGCGCGTGTCATCGCCACCATGCGTCGCCAGCGCGAGCACCGTCTCGCCTCTGCCGCCGTCGCTGCTGCTGGCCACAGCCACAACCGTCGGCGCCTCCGTTCCCGTCGCCGGCACTGTCCCTCCCTTACCCGGGCTCGAGTACCGTCACTCCGTACTCGGTCTACACTCCCGGACCATCCTCCCGTGAGCATCAGCAGGAGCAATTTATCGCGCTCCAGCTCAGCCTCACGCGCCCTCCTCCCAAGGGAAGTGCGAGTTGCATCACCTCCTGCTCTCCTGCCCCGCCTTGCATGACTGAGACTGATCTGCGGTCGTGTCCCGTTTCCTCGTCTGTCGCATCGTCTCCCGTGATCTCCTCTACCCCGTCCTGTGACGACGTTGCATGGCTTGACGATTGGCAGTCTCGGTTCGCACCTCTGTCCACCACGTCCGTGTCCTTTGCTTGCTGCCATGTGACCGTTAGCGATCTGGCGACCCCGGTCCAGGACCCCGTTGAGACCTGGATCATCAGCTCCGGGGCCACACATCACATGACGGCCTCTCGTGAGGCCTTCAGTATGCTTGGTCCTGTAGGCGATGTCTCCAGCGTCCGAACGGGCTTCAGACAGGTGTTGCTTGTCCATGGCGTTTGCGTTGTTCGTTTCCGTGGTCTTGCCAGTGACGTCTTTCTGACTGACGTCCTCTTTGTCCCTGGTCTCGAACTCAGCCTCTTGTCCATCACTGCCCTTGACCACATGAGCATGGACGTTGTGCATTCGCCTGGTGTTGGCACTATGTCGCTGCGTCCGTCTGGTCTCCTTATCCTACACGCCACCGCTCGTGGAAACCTCTGACATGTGCCCCGCCTCTCCTCTTCTCCCGTCTCCTCCCCATTGGCCGCCACAGGCCATGCGTTTGTCACCAGTACACTTTCTCCTCAGCATAACCGCCTCTTGCACCGCCGCCTTTGCTACGTCCACTCTGTTGTCGTCGACAGCATACTCTGCACCCAGCCCGCCAAAGGCCTTGACCCAGAGAATTTCCCTCTCCCGTGCCCCACTGAGTGCATTGACTGCGCTCAGGGGAAGATGCACTTGTCCATGTACCCCTTGTCTTCCTCCCGTGCATCCGCGCCTCTCGACCTTGTTCATTTGGACGTGATGGGTCCTCTCCCCACCGAGTCTATCGGCGAGCATGGCCGCTATGTCCTCACCCTCACGCACGACTATTCTCGCTACCGCTGGGTCTTCTGCCTTCGGCAGAAGAGCGATGTCGCCCGAACCATCTAGGACTGCCTTGTCCTCGCGGAGCGTGCCTGTGGCCGCTCCCTTCGTCGCTTTCGCTCTGATCGCGGTGGCGAGTACATTGGTGAGGCCACGACTTTTCTCGCCTCCCGCGGGATCCATCATGAGACATCTGCGCCTTATACACCCGCCCAGAACGGTGTCTCCGAGTGGTGGAACCGGACCATGGCCGACGCCGTCCGCACCATGCGGGTCGAGTCCGGTCTCTCCGAGGGCTTCTACTTTGAAGCCATGGCCTACATGACCTGGGTCTGGAATCGGATTCCCCACGGTCCCCTACCCCGCCAGTCCACACCGTACCAGCATTGGAGCGGTCAGCGTGCTGACCTTCGCCCCGCTTGCGTCTGGGATTGCGTGGCCATTGTGTGGCTGCCCGCCCCGCAGCAAGGCGACAAGCTCACCCCCCGTGGACGTCCGTGCACCTTCCTTGGGGTCTCTCGTCAGTCCAAGGCCTGGCGCTTCTGGGATCCCTCCCGGCACTACATCGTCAAAACCTGGGATGTCCTCTCCTTCGAGGACCTGTTTCCCCGCAATCTCATTCGCTCCGGCTTGTCCGTGTCTATCCCGTCACGTGGGGGAGTGGTGAGTCTGTCCTCCATCCAACCGCTTCCGGGTGACACATCCGTTGGTCCCTCCGAGCCGGAAGCCCCAGTCGCGTCCGCTGGTCCCTCTAGGCCCGCAACCCCAGTCACGTCCGCTGGTCCCTCCAGGCCAGCAACCCCAGTCGCGTCTGCTGGTCCCTCCGGGCCGGCAGCCCCAGTCGCGTCCGCTGGTCCCTCCGGGCCGGCAGCCCCAGTCGTGTCCGCTGGTCCCTCCGGGCCGGCAGCACCAGTCGCGTCCGCTGGTCCCTCCGGGCCGGCAGCCCCAGTCGTGTCCGCTGGTCCCTCTGGGCTGGCAGCCCCAGTCGTGTTGCTAGTCCCTACGGGCCGGCAGCCTCAGTCGTGCCCACTGGTCCCTCCGGGCCGGCAGCACCAATCGCGTCCGATGGTCCCTCCGGGCCGGCAGCCCCAGTCGTGTCGGCTCGTCCCTCCGGGCCGGCAGCCCCAGTCATGTCCGCTGGTCCCTCCGGGACGGCAGCACCAGTCGCGTCCGCTGGTCCTTGCGGGCCGGCAGCCTCAGTCGCGTCCGCTGGTCCCTCCGGGCCAGCACCCCCGTCCGCCTCCATTGGCCCGGCGAACTCAGTGACGTTGCCTGCCCTACCACGCTACACACGTGGCCCAGGCGACAGCCTCTGACCCAGGCCGTCAGTGAGCGTGGAGACCGTCGCACCGTGCTCCGTGGCACTTCGACCCCCCGTGGCTCCACGTGTCTCCTTCACTCCCTAAGTCGTGAGTGGGGACCCTGGCACCAAGGCCCTCGGCCTGACCACCTTGGCCATCATTGCAGACCTACACCCGGGCTCCGCATTAGGCTACGCCATGCTCCATCACGAGCATTGGCACGTTGTCGTGGCCACACTCGCGCGCATCCCACCTGGGGCTCGAGAGGCACACGCTCTCTCAGTCTGCTCCACAGCACCCCAGGAGGACCCAGCCACCTTGGGCGAGGCACGAGCCTCTCCTGAGGCCGCACACTGGGACGCTGCATGCGCCGATGAGCTCGTCGCCATCCGACAGCACCATGTGTACGACCTCGTCGACCTTCCCCCAGGTCGGAAGGCCATCGGCGCCAAGTGGGTCTTTCGGCGCAAGTGGAAGCCTGACGGGTCCTTAGACAAATACGAGGCCTGCCTTACAGCTAAGGGGTTTGCCCAGGTTCCTGGGGTCGACTACGACCAGATCTTTGCCCCAGTTGGCCGGTTCTCCACCAGCCGGGAGCTCTTCAGCCTGGTCGCCCAGCATGGGTGGGAGCTGCATTAGATGGATGTGAGGAACGCTTTCCTCCATGGTTCACTCGAGGGTGAGGAGCTTTACATTGTGCAATAGGCTTCGACGATGGCACCGGGAGAGTATGGCGACTGCGTAAGGCCCTCTATGGCCTAAAGCAGTCGCCCGGGTGCTGGAATGAGGAGATCAGCAGCACGCTCCTTCGTGGCGGGCTCCATCGCACCACCGCGGACCCTGCACCATCTATCAGTCCGCTAGGCCAGACCTTTGCTGCTATTCTGGTGTACGACGACGATCTCCTCATTGCATTGCAAGACACTGTTGCCATCCAGCGTGTCAAGGACTTGCTGCACACCACCTACAAGATGAAGGATCTCGGGTCTCCCCGAGTCTTCCTGGGCATGGAGCTCGAGCATGATCGCTCCCAGGGCGTCTTGCACATCCACCAGACTGCCTATGTGCAGACTCTGTCCACCCGCTTTGTGGAGGACCTGCCACTCATGACGAGCGCATCCTCACCCATGTCACCCGACGGCCAGGTGAAGCTGAAGAGTCCCGGCCCAGCCATCGTGGGGGAGCCAGTTGACGTGACCACGTACCTGTGAGTCATCGGGTCACTGATGTTCCTGGCAACGATGACGCGTCCAGACATCGCGTTCGCCGTCAACCTCCTGGCCCAGTTCTCTCAGGAGCCGCGTCACCTCCACTATGAGGTCGCGATCCGAGTACTGTGCTATGTGGTCTCGCGTCCTCGGTGAGGTCTCATGTTCCGCCGTCAGCCGTCTGTGGTCGAGGTGGGATACACCGACAGTGACTGGGCTAGCAGTCTGGACGGTAAGCGTTGCACAGGCTGGATCTTTCTGATTGGCGGCACAGCTGTGTCCTGGCGGAGTGGCAAGCAGGGGTGCATTGCACACAGCACTGCTGAGGCTGAGAATGTGGCTCTTGGCTCAGGCGCATGTGAGAGTGTGTGGCTGCGTCATTTGTTGTCCGAGTTGCGTCACCCTGTCGCGTCCATCACGTTGCATTGTGACAATGAGAGTGCCATGGCCATCGCCGACAATGACTGCGTGCATCGCACACGCACAAAGCACATCAACGTTGAGTATCACTATGTGCGTTCGTTGTTCCATGTCGGCAGCATGAGCATCGTGTGGGTTGAGATAGCACGACAGCTGGTTGAATTCTTGACCAAGGCACTGAAGCGTGACTCGTTCAAGAAGGCCGTGAGTTCAGTCGGCGTGCGTCCATGAGTTGCTCTCTTTGTCCCTGCTTGCATCTCTGCGTGGTCTGGGAAAGTCTGGTCGGTGTGTGTGTCTCTGCACGCACATGTGCACTACGCCTGTGAGTCATGGGGGAGTGTTGGTTTTTTGCGCATCTCTCATTGCACTCTTTTGTGTCCTCCGTGCTTGTGTACATCGGCGTGTAGATGACTGACGGCAAGACTCGACGCTGCTGGAGTGTCGCGCGGTGGAGCCGACGCGCGCTGAGGTGCACGCACACTTGCTGAAGCCTCCTCCCTACGGCAATGCGCTCAGCTCCATCGGCAGGCCTCCGCGGTAGTCGAGCCGCCGGCGGTCTCTGCCACTACAGATGATGTTTCCATGCACGCAGTTCTGTTTCTGGTTGTGGCATTGCGTCTGCATTGTCATGCTATGCCTAGGGTCCGTGTCTTCTGCTGTGTGGACGTGCTTGGCGTCACTGACTGTCGTAGGCACTGCCCGGGTTTCGGCAGCCATAACTCTTTGCTGCTCTTTTTCTAGCTGATTCTGACCGCACGACTGCGTTTGCTGTGTCATTATTATGGTATGGTCCAGTTTTCAGGCAAAATGGACGACGCCCGGGTCTTGGGGTGTCGGGCGTCTGGCAAGGCTCACCGAGAGACCTGCCTGCCAGAAAACAGGTCTAGCACTATTTTCTGATTGGCTGGTTAGCGAGGAAAGAGGATCCTGGCAGGGGGGAGAGCGAGGGTCAAGGAAAGCACGAGCCAAGCACGCTAGAGGCAAAACGCCATGAATGGCGACGGTTTTTGCGAAGAAAACGCAAGTGTGAGAGTCACATCGAACAGAGGTGTAAGGCGGGCACCGAGCAGTTGGCGGGGTGACGAGCGGGCGAGCAGCGAGCCCACCCTCGCTCTCACCCATACCAAGCTAGGGTTGAGCCTCGACCTGTTCCACACATTAATCTGCTATCAAGAACATGCAAGTCCAGGCCGCGCGAACAACCCGGCCACGATTCCCCCCTTCTCAAACAATTGCCACTAGGAACCCTAGTGTCGTCAAGAATTTATGTTGTGAGATGCTGTGGTAGGGGGAACACTCAATCCTGTGAGTGCCTCTAGATTGTCTTCTCTGAACGCCCACGAGTCACCACCACTTGAGGTATAGCGTAAGCACCGATGTCCCTCCAGCATCAGTCACTTGTGTCAGTGCGCTGAGTGTGCAGTGAGGTCAGAGGTCACAGCGTGTCTGTGGCAAATAAACCAACACTCCCCCATGACCCACAGCGGACGCACACAAACACAAACTGACAGCCAAACACGAGCGTTACTGGGCGTGAAATGCGATTGTACGAAAACAAGGGACAACCATTCACCCAGGATCACCACGCAAACAAAACAACCCAATAGCGTGCACAGCTGCCTTGAAGACGTTACTGCTGAGTGCCTTCGTGAGGACGTCAGCTCTCTGCTGTCGTGTGTCGACCCAGATGATCTGGACATCACCTGCAGCAATGCGCTCACGCACAAAATGATGCTCAACATTGATGTGTTTCGTGTGTGTGTGATGCATGCCATCGTGCTCGGCAATGGCCTTGGTGCTCTGGTTCTCACAACGCAAGGTGATGCAGCGGATGGGGACGTGAAGTTGCTGAAGCAAGCGACAAAGCCACACACTCTCGCAGGTACCTGCACCTAGTGCAACATACTCAGCCTCACTGGAGCTACGTGCCATGCAACCTTGCTTACCACTCTTCCATGACACGGCACTTCCTCCAACGAGGAAGATGTAACCTGTACAACTGCGAGTGTCGGTGTCATGTGCCCGGTCGCTATCTGTGTATCCATCCACTACAACTGATGGTTGTGCTCGATAGCATAGTCCGGTGCGTGCAGTGGAGAGAGCATACCTGACAACGCGCAGTGTTGCCTCCATGTGTCATGCTCTAGGAGCCTGTGAGAACTGAGGAAGGAAGTTCACCGAGAAGGCGACATCTTCCCTGGTTGTCGTAGCCAGATGCATCAGTGACCCAATGATGCGAAGGTAGTCCGTCACGTTGACTGTCTCCCCCAGCTTAGACACATCCACTGTCTTCAGTAGCCTCTGTCCTGCTGGGGTCATGGGTGTCGACGCTGTGGGAGTGGACTCAAGCTGGGAGGCGAAGCGCTCCCCCAGGCTACGAACGTACGCAGCCTAGTGAACATGAAGCGTGCGACGAGAATGGTCGCGCTCAAGCTCCATGCCCAAGAAGACTCGGGCAGGCCCCAAGTCTTTCATCTTGTACGCGGACTGCAAGAGCGTCTTCACCGACTTAACAGCAGCCTGGCTGGGCGACGCTATCAGCAGGTCATCCACATAGACGAGAACAGCCACAAAGGGGACAGAGGGCGTAGTGACAAAGAGAGAGGGATCCACCGTACTACATCGGTAGCCTCCTTTCTCAAGAGTGGAGGTGATTTCTTGGTTCCAGCACCTAGGCGACTGCTTCAAGCCATAGAGTGCCTTCCGCAGTCGCCAGACTCGGTCGGTGCCATCGGAGAAGCCAGGAGGCTGAACCATGTAAATCTCCTCATCCAGCTGTCCGGGAAGGAACGCATTGTTCACATCCATCTGCTCCAGCTCCCAGTCGTGGTGGGCTACAAGACTCGAGCTGTGGTGCATTGCCCGACTGGTGCAAACGTCTCGTCGAAGTCAATGCCTCGGACCTGGGAAAACCCTTTAGCCGTGAGGCGCGCCTTGTACTTGTCGAGTGCACCATTGGGTTTGTACTTATGCCGAAAGACCCAACGAGCGTCGATGGCTTTGCGCCCAGGTGGCATATTGACAAGCTCATACACTGCATGATCATCAAGGGCGTTGAGCTCAGCACGCATCGCAGCCTCCCACTGCTGTGTGTCAGAGGCTGCACGTGCTTGACGCACAGTGGCAGGCTCAGGGGGCAAGACAGTGGTGGCCGACGTGGCATGACACTCAGCTACACTACTCAGGACGGCGACTTCCAAGGCTCGCTCATGCTCCGAACATAGGAGCGCGTAGCCAAGGGTGGAACTAGGATGGACAACCCCAGTAGCTAAGCCCAACGCGTCCATGCCGGTAGGGTGAACAGGGGGTGTGCAGTCTGAGATTGAGGAGGACGTGCTGAGGTGAGGGAAGTGCTGGAGCGATGTGGGAGTGCACGAAGGCGCCCCCCCCGGACGAAGGGTGAGGCAGGAGCAGGACCAGTGGTGACATGCGAAGGCGGGTCAGAAACCCGAACGGAAGAGACTACAGGTGAAGTGGCAACTGGAGGTGTGCCTGAGCTGGACGAGACAGCGGGAGAAGGGGCTGACTGGGGAGAGTCGGTGACTGGAGAGGCAGACTGGGGAGAGTTGGTGACTGGAGAGGAAGGTTCGTCGGAGGAACTGGACGTGGACGATATGTCAGGGGAAGAAGATGTAGAGAAGGTAGGGACAGACCCAGACGACGAGGACTGCAACAAGGATGAGAGTTGCGGTGAGGCAACAGGGACTGCCGGAATGGCAGGACCGATATCCCCCCTCAGCCGAGAGAGGGGCAGGAGGAGGAGGCCGGGGACAGGCGATCGAGGTCACGAAGGAAGACCGACTCAAAAAATAAAGCGTCGCGAGACTCGACGACACGCTGGCGGACAGGGTCCCAGAAACGCCATGCCTTGGACTGGGAAGACACCCCGAGAAAGGGGCACAGGCGACCATGAGGGGACAGTTTGCCATCACGGAGATGCTCCGGCAGCCAGACAGAAGCGATACTACCCCAGACCCGAGCTAGGCGAAGGTCAGCCCGACGGCCATGCCAGCGCTCAAACGGGGTGACAGTATAGGGAAGGGGGCCGTGGGGAACACGGTTCCAGACCCACGTCATGTAGCACATAGCTTCAAAGGCAAAGAGTGGCGGCAGGCTAGACTCAGACAGGAGCGTGCGGACACCGTCGGCAAGCGTCCGGTTCCAACACTCAGAGACACCGTTTTTCTGGGGTGTGTACGGAGCAGGTGTCTCCAGACACACCCCACGAGATTGGGGGAGACGAGCGGTGAGACCAAGGAATTCGCTGCCACGGTTGCTGCGGAAGACGCGCAACGACCGCTGGTAGGCACGTTCAGCCTGGACAAGCCATGACTCTATGACGGAGCAAACGTCGCTCTTTTGACAGAGCGCGAACACCCAGCGAAAGCGAGAAAAGTCATCAGTAAGACATAAGACGTAGCATCCCACGTCACCAAGGAGGTCATGAGGCAAGGGCCCCATGACGATCAAGTGGATGGGAAGACAGAGACTCAGAAGGAGAGAAAGGAGACCGATGCATTTTCCCTTACGCATAGTCAAGACAGTCCGCAGGGCAGGGGGCAGGGAAGGTAGAAGGAGAGAGACCAAGAGCAAGCTGGAGACGCAGCATGCTATGAACGGCATTGGTGTGAACATGACCAAGGCGACGATGCAAGAGATGGACAAGGTCAGGAGTGAGGAAGGGGGCAACGTGAGCAAGGGCGGCGCTGACGGCTGGAGCGGAGGGGGCGTGCAAGGGGACACGGTAGAGTTTGCCACAGCGCACACCACAAAGAACAGCACGTTGGGAGGAGCGAAGAGAGACTGTGCCAACACCACGACTAGCAGTGAAGTCCATACCTTGTTCATCCAGAGAAGGCACAGACAGCAGGCTGAGTTCCAGCGAAGGCATGTACAAAACGTCAGGCAGATATAGTGCACCACTGGGGCCAACAAAGCGAACAACACCCACACCCTGAACTGGCAGCAATTGACCAGACCCGGTACGAACAAAGCGGACAGAACCGACGGGGCTTAACGAGATGAATGAGGACCGCACAGACGTCATATGGTGAGTAGCCCCCGAGTCAAGGACCCAGAGGCCACTGGACAGGCGTACAGGGGGCAACACACTGGACGTCGCAACAGTGCCAATGGAGGACGTAGACAAGGAAAAAAGAGAGAGACAACGAGGAAGAAAGTCAGACTGCCAACGCTCAATCCACGGGACAGACGCACACAAGACACCCAGAACATGACCAGGAGGATTCCCACGAAGGACACCGTCAGTCTGACACACAAGACCTCTGGCCAGCGCTGCAACACCCTCACCTCCCTGATAACGAAGGCGAAGAAGCTGGATGAGGGACTGCTCAAGGTGACGCTCCCGATCACCACGATCGCCATCCATTGACGCCGGCGGAGTTGGAGTAGATGTGCCGGAGGAAGCTGGGAACCACGGTGGAGCGGTGTAGGCAGAGGACGGGGGCCCAAAGTACGCAGGGGCACCGTAAGGAGGTGGCCAGCCCCAAGGGTAAGGAACAGGCAGTGGAGGAGAAGGCACGCTGGAGGCGGCGTAAGCCTGAGCCGGAGGCAAGGCAGAGAATCGCGACGGGCCACTGGAGCCAGAGGGTGAGGATGTAGAGGAGGAGTCGGAGGTGCGAGCCCAGTGAGCGCGCATGGCGCGGGCGAGGCGTAGGTCATCCGGAGGAGCCGGGCAAGTACGAGTAGAGTGCTCAGTAGAGCCACAGTTCCAGCACACAGCAGCGCTCGGAACCCGAGAGCAAGCGACAGCACCCTCATCCTTGCCCTTGCCCTTGCCCTTCCCTTTGCCCTTGCCACGATCCTGGGAAGCAAGGGCCGTGGCGGGAGAGGAAGAGGAGGCGGTGGAGGCGGGGGAAGATGCAGTAGAGGAGAGGGAGGAGGGTGCTGCTACAGTGGTGAGCGTAGCGATGCCCGAAACTGAAGAGCGATGCAGGCGCTTGCTCTGAAGACTAGTCCACCAGGCAGCAAGACGCTCGGAGGTGAAATCCCAGACAGCTCCTACCCCTGGCCGTGAGTTCGGGAGAACGGGCTGTGAGGCAAGCTGCTATAGCTCGTCAGCTTTGACGTCACGCAGAAGGTCGGACAGCTCTGGGATAAGGCCATTGACCATGGTGAGGACGGCAGAGAGCTGGCCAGGTGCTGCTTTGCCAAGCTCGCGAAGGAGCTTGAGACCGCGAGACCAGTAGGCATCAGCAGTCTTGGTACTACGCATGAGAAGTGTGTTAAACTGGACTGTGAGGGTGCTCTGAGCGGCCTGGCCAGTAACAGTGGTACGACGACGCAACATGGCATATGCACCGACAGGGTCGGCCAGACGCTGGACAGCAGGATCAGCATTGAACGTGCCGACATCATCAATCAGCGACTCAGTAGCGGCAGCGATGAGGGCACGCATAGCACGTGCAGACTCACTTGCAAGGGGAGTGAATGGAGCAACAGTTGGGGAGTAATACTCCCACAGTTGCTCCCCTTGAACCCACGCGCTAAAGCGCACTTCCCAGGAGGTGAATGCGAGCCCATAGGAGATGGAAGGTGGTTGTGAGAAGAAGTCATGCTGGCGAGGCGCAGGAGGAGTGGAGGCAGCAACGGTAGTGCCAGTGGGCACAACAACAGAAGTGTTAAAGGAAGAAGAAGAGGTGCCTGCAAGAGGAGTGGGATTGGTTCCAACCGACGCAGTAGGGAGGCGACGCAGTACTATGGCGGCGACCTCGTCAGCAAAAGCGGTGCGATTATCCTCAGCAAGCTTAAGGCGGTCCTCAACCTCCTGCTAAGCCTCGTGAGCGAGGGTTAGCTGGCGCTGAAGAGTCGCTATGACTGAATTGTCGTCGCCAGGCATGGTGACGACGCGAGGGCTCTGCAGGACAGATTTTGACAAAGTTTCCCCAGCCCCAGTGGGCGTGGGAAAAATGGGGTTGCCTGAGGCAAAGGGTCAAAATGCTGCAGGTCAGCCCACCCCCAGTCAGACAGGACAAGCCACCGCAGAAACAGAAGAGAGAAGGTAGGCAGGCACAATGAGCAGACGAGGGAGTCAAGAGGACGGGCTGCGAAGGAAAGCAAGGAGGGGAGGAACCACAGCAACAGAGGCATCAGAAAGAACAGAGACGGTGGAGGCAATGGGCACCACCAGAGCAAAGGCTCCAGTGGTGCAGGCAGCAGCGAGAGTGGTGAAGATTGCCGCAATGGAGATGGTTGCTGTGACGAGGTTGGAGGCGGCAGATGGAGCAGATGAGGCTACGGTGATGGCGACTGCTTTGGAGGTGCGAATGGAAACAGCAGCTGCGGCTGTAGCTGATGCAGCTGAGGCCGTTGCAGAGGTAATGGCAGATGCTGCAGTAGATATTTGTGTGCCTATATCAGCAGTCGCTGCATCAATGGGACCACCAACAACCGCGGCTTCTGTGTACGACTCTGCAGCGTGCCTTGATGAGGTGGCGGCAGGAGCACGCGAGGCTCTAACGGCGGCGGTGAAGGTGGCTGCGGCTGCTGCTCCTACGTCAATGATAGCTGAGGTTGTGCGTATAAGGGTACCCACAAAACTAACGACGTCCTGCGGGAACGCTGAGTGCAGCTGGGCAGCAGGAACCTCAGGATCGACGTACGGCAGAGGGTCCTCCCTAAGAGAATGGGGAGGGGAGACGCTTACCGGACGATGATGTGATGTGCGAGCAGACTGTGCTGAGGCGGACTCGGACCCCCCATCGTTGCTCATGCCGCGACGACATCATTCACGCCGGTGAGACGTTCCCCTGTTGTAGTATTCCGCCAATGCAGCCGCGTCTGGAACGTCACCATGTGCCAGTGTGACAACTGAGGTGGGAGAAAGGAGGGCGTCCTTTACAACTGCTGCTGCAAGTGCGGTAGTTGAGACTGCAGCAGCCGTCTCTGGAGAGATGTATGGCTACTTTTGCGGCTGCTGCCCTTGCAGATGTCGCTTTGCGGCTGCACGCCACACCACACCACACCACACCACAAGCTGGTCAGACCCATTTGTGTGCTCACTCAGAACGCAGACGCCCACAACAAACTCCACTACACACCGACCCAGACTTCACCCACTGTTTTTGAGAGTGTAATACCCTTGCAGTCGGGCCAAAGCGCATGTATGGTGTGGCTATGGCATGGAGGGAGGGACGGAGGGAGGGAGGGAGGGACGGAGGGAGGGAGGAAGGG
>SZWC01014856.1:4541-18173 GCA_023375785.1 Penium margaritaceum
AACCACTACTCTGCCAATAATGAGTGCCAATGAAGTGTCGCGACATGTTCCCCTCTCAGTGTGAGGGATGTGCACAAGCATAGGTAGGAGCTGAAAGGTCGTCGTAGTTTGTGCATCAGAGGAAAACTTGTGGTTTAACACAACAAGGCATGCCGCGCACTCAGAGGGGTTTGCAGGGCGCACACACTACAATGGGAAGCATCTGCTGGTTGGTGGCATGCACGTGGGGATTTTGAAGGAGTCAAACCAGCGGGAAATTACTGCTACCTTCTAGATGCAATTCTTCTTGACTTTGAGAGATTTTGTGAAGAAATGGATGCGCAAAATCGCACAGTGTTTTTGTGTATGTTTGTGCGGAGGATGGCAGCCGGTATGACTGGCTGTCCATGAACTAAAATGTCACAATACCCTAGTGTGTTGTTGTTGTAAAATACAAACACATTGGATAATTTTCCAGAAGAACTATTGTCCCATTAAACAATGAGAAGAGGACTAAGAGACTGGATACACTACCTTTTGGCAGAAATAATTTGAAAACATATGGCAGCATCAAACTCCCAATCCTGACGAGCCTGAAGTCATAACGTGGTGTGCCGGACTGCGTTTGACAGACCAGACATGGAATTTCACATGTATCAATGCCACCAATTCATTTTGTGACTACTATGGAAGCAATCACAAAACCACAAACCACAACTTCTTCACTGTCGATGTCAATAGGCCTGTCTACTTTGCTGATAATCCGCTTGTTACAATGAAGGTGGCAATGTTCCCTCTCTCCCCTGTTCCCCCCCTCATCCCATCCCTTTCCAACCTCCAATGCCTATGATGATCTTCCTCTTATTCTCAGGTGGTCTCTCTCTAAGGAATATCCTCTCATTGACCTCGTTGAATTGGGGTCTTCCTCATGAGCTATTCTTCTAGCTGCCCGTTTCAGTAGTGCGGGCGGGAGGGCTGCAACCCTGACCCATTGAACGGCCACAGTTTCTGTCAAAAGTGTGGCCCAAATTCACACACAGATAAATTTGAGGCCTTCAAACTCCAGCCCCGTCCATGGACTGAAAGCACCTTCCACCCTCTACTCTCTTCCACCCTCTACTCTCTTCCACAACTTCATTACATTCAAATAGCAACACATCGACCAGCCTTCTTCCTCTGCTCCCTAAAACAGTGCGTCTCCATCATCAAGAGTGGCCCCAACCCTGAAAGGTCCCCACCCCACTAATCCACGGCATTCCCATGAAAGGCACCCTAGATCTTGGTGGCTCTTTGCGCCCAACAGCTCCCTCACCTTCACATTCTTCTGTGCTGAATGATGGGCTCTCCCACCCAAACTTCCCACAATTTCCTCTTTTTCTCCTGGCTCTATCACCTTTTCCCATCCCAATCCCCACCTCTCTCTCTCTCTCTCTCTCTCTCTCTCTCTCTCTCTCTCTCTCTCTCTCTCTCTCTCTCTCTCTCTCTCTCTCTCTCTCTCTCTCTCTCTCTCTCTCTCTCTCTCTCTCTCTCTCTCTCTCTCTCTCTCTCTCTCTCTCTCTCTCTCTCTCTCTCTCTCTCTCTCTCTCTCTCTCTCTCTCTCTCTCTCTCTCTCTCTCTCTGTATATATATATATATGTGTGTGTGTGTGTGTGTGTGTGTGTGTGTATAAAGGCCACTTCCAGGAATTTGCTTTTGAGTTCTAGGACTGGACATACAACTAAAAATGGAATTGTCTTGTATGCTGATCAATTAACCCTTACTTGATGCTCTCTTGCATATGGATGACTTGATCTCTTCTTGAGATGTAATGTTAAGGCGTTAGTACTCTTGGAGGTGAAGTGTATGCCTTATTAAGTTTGGGGTGCATGACACATGTCAACAAAGGAAGAAGGTGTAAAAACCTTTGTGAGCTTTTTGGTTTTGCGGCTTTTCTTCCAGAGGAGGTTAGTTCAGTAGCTAACAAAGGGTTATGGGCCCACGCCTCTGGTTAGAGAAGTTTCACGTACGCAACCGCTAAGTCACAAGCAGTGAGAGTGCATTTGCTCTCACTCAACGTCTCTGTTTGCAGGTTGACATGAGTAGGAGGGGAATGCAACACATCTTCACCTTTCCGCCTTGGGAGCTCACATCTGCCAACATCAGCCTACATCAGCCTACATATGCATGTAACGGCCAACGTGAACAGGGGAAGCAGTTGCGTGTTCTCACCAACAGCCTACATCAGCCTAAAATACAGGTACATCGGCATCAACAACAGGTGAAGCAGTTATAGCAGTTGTAGTTGTAGGGATGGCAGGGACAGGGGAACTAGGGAATCATTCGTCCATCCTCAAGTTTAATGGAGAGGTGTTTGTGCTCTGGAAGTGGCAGTCTGAGATCATCATAGATGACAGAGATTTTTAGGTCATTTTGACGGAACTATCCCAGCACCAAAGGAAGAGGGTTCTGACCTTGTGGCATGGGCCAAGCTTAATAAGAAGGCTCTTGCCATTCTTGTGTCCTCCATACAACCCTCAGTCCTTTCATATGTCATCGGTTGTACTGTAGCAGCCGCGGCATACGCCGAACTCGGCAAGGTGCTTTAATCCTCCTCACTTGCCGACCGTCTCTTCATTCTATAAAACCTCATCAGCATGACGCTTGGTGAAGGGGAGGACGTCTCCGCCTTTATGCAGAAGTTTGAGACGCTCTTACAACAAGCCACCGGCATGGGGTGGGACCTCAAATCCAACATGTAGGCCATGATTTTTCTAATGACGCTACGGAAAAGCTTGGGCTCCATAGTAACAGTGATTGGAGGGTGAACTGAAGATCAATTTTCCTACACCATTGTCTCCGAGTATGTGTGGAATGAAGCCATATGTCGTAGCAGTAGTGAAGCAAACATGGCTGCCTTTGCCTCACGGAGTAACGGTACCTCCGCAATATCTGATCCTCTCGGTACAAGTGAAACAACAGCACTAGCAACAGTGGAAGGGGTGCAAAGCGCCAAGGAAACTGCCATAGCTGTGGCAAGGCTAGACACTGGGCTTGAGAGTGTTGTGCACCCAAGAGAGAGGGAGAAGACGTGGATGAATGGTGGGAGGGAAATGTTGGGAAGGATCCCACAAGCTTGATGGGTGAGTGTCCCTGCAACAAAGGGAGGGCGATACTTAGGCCAGGAGCCTATGACCTTCACTTGGGCACAAACGAGCACACCACTTCAAGAAGAGAGAATTCATCTCTCTTGCTCCATGCAACAAGAACTTCAGAGTCGCCAAAGGCAAGGTTGAGGCAGCTGAGGGGATTGGTAACAAGCTGGTTACAGTGGATGTCAACGGTGCAGATTCCAATCTCAAGCTAGACGGGGTGATCTACTTGGCCTCCTTCATAGTCAACCTGCTCACCGTCTCTAAGATAACTGACCATGGCATGACAGTGGTCTTTACAGAGAAGGAAGCGGTGATTGTCCCTACCAAGGAAAACAACATCTACTACTATGCCAAGAAGGTTGTCGCACAAGTTCCTCGCATTGATGGACTGTACGTCTTGCAGACCAAAACCACAACTTCAATGGCTAAATCTTTGGCCGAGAGTGATGATGAGGAGAGCAGAAATGTACATTCAGATGAGGGAGGACATGTTGGAGCAGCAGAAGCACTAGGAGCAGAAGATTTGGCAATAAAACCGCAAGCAAATGCAACCACCGGGGCTTTTCATTCTAGCCTATGCACATCCTTGGAGAACCTGTGGCACATGCGCTTTGGGCATGTGGCTCATCGCACATTGGAGATAATGGAGAAGCAGGAGCTAGTGCGTGGGATGGAGCTAGATGATGAGGCGGAGGGAGCCAGGATCATGTGTGAGCCATGCCTTCAAGGCAAGGTGAAAAAGAACCCCTTCAAGTGCAACGGCATGCTTGCTCTTGCACCCCTTGACCTCGTACACTCTAACGTGTGTGGTCCCTTTTGCATACCGTCGAATAGAGGCAGCAGATATTTCCTCAAATGCATTGAAGACAATAGCCGCAAAGTGTGGACATACTTTCTCAAAAATAAAATTGAGGTGAAGGAGAATTTACAGGCCTTTATCGCTCTGGTGGAGCGACGGAGTTGAAAGAAAGTGAAGGCATTCAGGACAGACAATTGGGCAAAGTACGAAGCCTGCAGGGCATGGCTCAAGTTGCAGGGCATTGAACACCAGAAAACTACCTCCTACGCACCTCAAAGCAACGGCGTAGCAGAGGGGATGAACCAGACCCTCCTGGACATGATAAGGTGCATGCTCTTTGATGCCAAGCTGCCTCCTAGATTCTAGGCTGAAGTAGCACGTACGGCTACGTACCTTGTGAACCTCACACCTGCAGCAATTGTGCGAAGGAGAGGCAAGAAGAAGCCGATACAGCAGCTGAAGACGACTCTAGAAGCATTGTCATGCAGGAAGCCAGATGCCTCCCATCTCAAGGTGTTCGGTTGCACCAGCTTTGCCAAGGTCCAGGCCAGTGAGGGCCCTCGAAAGCTCGATGCAAGAGAACGAAAGTGCATTTTTATCGGCTATGACACCTCCCACAAAACATATAGACTGTGGGACCAAGGAGCCAAGAAGGTCATCCGCAGCAAAGACGTGGATTTCCACAAACGTTCTGTGAGTAAGGGAGAGCTTCTTGAACTTGAGAACACTCCAAAACAGGGAGAGTGGCTCACTCTCCTTGAGGAGGGAGACGAAGCACCAGCACAATGGCATGAGCTAGGTGCTGCAACAGTGAGAGGAGCTGATGAAGATGACTCGGTGGAATCAGAATCTGATTACGACGTATGTGACCGTCACCATGAGGATGATTCCTCTCCCATCATTAATGTTGAAGTAGACCTCCAACCTCCACATCAACAGCAACAGCCAGCAGGTCCAAGGAGCAGTTGACACCTCAAAGTACCTCAGTAGGCTTACGATGCAGACACTGGTGAATGGACAGGCGTCAACTATTCGTTCATGGTTCAAGAGGAGCCAACATCTATCGCAGAGGCACTGACATGGTCGGAAAAAGCGGAGTGGGATGAAGCAATTCGTAGTGAACTCAGCTCCATGGAGGAGAATGTGACATAGGTGCTAGCGGACAGCCCTGCCGGGCTCACCTTGTGGGGTCCAAATGGGTGCTAAAAGTAAAAGGAAATAGGACGGCAAGATAGACAAGTACAAGGTCCGAGTGGTAGCCAAGGGGTTCTCTCAACGGCCTGGCGCAGAGTACGATGAGACCTTTGCTCCAGTTGTGACGTTCACCTCCATGCGGTCAATGCTCGCCATTGCTACTGCCGAGAACATGGAGGTCCACCAGATGGATGTCAAGATAGCTTTTCTTTATGGCAAAATTGACAAGGAGGTGTTGATGGAGGTTCCAGAGGGGGTTGATGCTCTCGAGGGCAAGGTGTGCAGATTGATGAAGGCACGCTATGGGCTAAAACAAGCGCCAAGACTTTAGTACCAGGAGATGGATACATTCTTTAAGTTGTGTTGTGGCAAGATCATCTCACTCATTGAGTGGAGCTTTGTGAGCACCCAGACTATACCCCATGAGGTTAAGCCAGTATTTTAACTTCACATCCTTATAAAGGATATTGATACCATGGAGAAAGGGCGTGTTCATGAACAACACCAAGATCGTCAAGGCTAGCAGATCGTCGCTACCACTAGTGGTGACATCAGTGGTCACTTCCAGCTCTAGTCAATGCTAAATCACACATCTGAGTCATGCTCTGCAATGGCTTGTCGAGGTCATTGCATCAGCACATTTTCTAGTAGCTGGCCAGACATTGGAGTCGGGGATTATCATGAATGTCTGGGATGCTATATCCGAGGTGGGCTAGCAGGTTGGCGGCACCATCTTAAGGTCTAATATCTCAAAATATTAGTGATGGCCTCAAGAGCCTCTGCCTATCTATGCACCCTTGCCCACTAAAGGAGGGCATGGCTTGCATAAATATCCTCAAGAAGGTCCACCTTCCAAAGGAAGCTATCATCCACCGTGATTCTGGAGGGGGCCTAAAAATACCCCATTGGCTCCATGTCGTAGTAAGGGGGTCCGCCTCCACTCCTTCGGGTGGTATCGCACCTCCACCATCGTTGCTGATTTTGAGTTGCCCCACCACCTTGACGGCTGTCTTGATGAGCTCTTAGAGAGCAGTATGAATTGCATTTTCCTTGTCATCATGAGACTCGTGCTAGTGGGAACTTCTTGCCTGGCTACTTTAGGCAGACTTGTTTTTTTAGGTAGCATAGTTGCTCTCAAAAACGTCTTCCGACTCAAAGGGTGTCTTGTCTTTTTCAAGTGATTGGCTCAAGTTCACCTTATGAAAATGGAGAGGGTCATGATCCTTGTCTCTATAATCAGTATTGTGTACTTTGTCTTGGTCCACCTTCAGGCGGTCTTCCTCAAGCTTGTCTTCCGACGCATGGGAGTCTGCCATGTGTACGCTGGTGTGCTCACTGACCATAAATTTGACTTCCACAAGCTTCTTGGTATCACCAAATATATCATGGGTTTCCTATGAAAACAGGTTTTCTATTGGCTTGGCTACTGTGATTGCGGTGGTGGCTCCTAGGATTTGGAGTGCCCCAAGGGTGTGTGGCGAGATCATCACCACCTTGATCTCCTATGCCAGAGAAGGTTCGACACTAGCCATACGATTGGCTAGTATCGAACCAGTACACATGCAACTAGCAAGATCAAGGCTAGGTGAGCACCGCTTAACTCAAGCCTTGAGAGGAATCACCTCTCTTTTTCTTCGTACTCTCACAATTGGTGAGTCCAATCTGAACGTTTTTTCCCTATATTGTTTTATGATGCCATGAACGACACAACCAGACGATTAGGAGTCCTGCTTTTATAGGCCACCATGATGGGAACAATCACGTGGTCTTGCAACTACTCAACCTAACCTGTGACTCACGGATCTAGGTAAATTCTAGGGTACTACAAAAGAAGAAACATAGAGAGGAGATTCAAGAACAAGATGATAGAGCAGTTCTCAGTAAGTGAGGAGGAGGGGAGGTGTACAAGTCTGGTTTATCTTTGCAATCCTTCAAACATTGTCCTCACTTCCCTTGTTTTCTATTGTATTGGGGATTTCCTTGTCCTGATCTTGACCTCTCTTGATTTTTCTCAGCCTCTCTTGACTTCCCCTATGTGCGTTGAAGGTGTTTCTCCTTGTAAGTCATGCACTCATCCTCCACATGAGGTGTCGCTGTTTTTCTTGGGGCGTCCTCAGGATGCAAGAGGATCCACCGCATAGAGGATCTTCCTTAAATGCATCCTTCATAAGAATTTTCAAGGGGCTTATGATGGCCAAAAGGGAGAAAGGAGGAAAAATACTAATCCCATGCACCCAAGAACATCTTGATTGTGTCCAATGGTGGGTCTCAAAACTTTTGACATCTAGCAACATTGGAAAAAATGAACGAGAGCTTACCAACGCCTCGTACAGTGCCCATACGAGAATTTGCAAGAATTTCTAAGTTGTTGAGTACTTAGTCATGCAGGTCTTATTATCTCTGGCTACCAATGTAGCAGCTGAAAGACTCCAGCTCCTAAACCTGGCCGCTATTGGAGTTTGCAAATTGACCTCCAGAGCTTTCAAGAGGGGTTTCTCCCTCCTCGTCACTGTTGGGAAAATTTTCATTGATGGTCAAGTGCAGGGAGACTTGGATCAATTCAGTCTACAGAGGTCCTTTTTTGTTGTAATCTCATCTCCATGTTTTGGGCTCCATTCAAGGGGATAGTACTATGAAGTTGTACGTTTGCACGCGTTTTCCCCATGGAAACTCAAACTGCAAACTAGTCAAATTCAGACTAGGTTTTGAGATGTGACGGTACCAAATGTTGCGTGCGACACACGTCCGGCGATTTAAAACCATCATTTTCATTTTCTTCTATTGCTCCTCTCTCTCTCTCTCTCTCTCTCTCTCTCTCTCTCTCTCTCTCGCTCGCTTGCTCTCCCATCATCCTTGATTGCCCTCCCGACAAGGAGGGGTGGGCAAGGACAAGGGCATGAGGNTTGCTCCTCTCTCTCTCTCTCTCTCTCTCTCTCTCTATATATCTCTCTCTCTCTCTCTCTCTCTCTCTCTCTCGCTCGCTTGCTCTCCCATCATCCTTGATTGCCCTCCCGACAAGGAGGGGTGGGCAAGGACAAGGGCATGAGGCCACAGGCCCCGTCCTGGAGGCACTTGTAACCTCTCAACCGATAAAGCCACCAGTTCAATCGCCGGCTGCTGGTTGGCCGGCAGGAGGCCGCGCGGGTAACCTGACCAGCCGCCGGCCATCCAGCCGGCTGGCTGCCAGCTGGCCAGCGGCCAGCGGGTGGCCATCAGCCAACCCTCACTTCGGCGAGGTGGTGGCCAGCGGCCACCACCTCGCTTTGACAAGGTGGGAGGGCCAAATCGGCCCTACCGCTACGTATTTACGTATATTCATAACTTGAATTACAAGAGAGTACATTGAGGAGAAATATGCATGTTGTATAGGTGCTCAGGAGAGGGATGAAACACATTCGATTTCTAAGAAAGTAGATTTGGGACAAAAGTTGATGAAGATGACGGTGAACTGTGTTTGGACTGAGACTCATACTTCAACCTACTTCGTGATAGCGGCGTGAAGTAATTTAAAAGGGCCCCTTGTATGATTGGGATCAAATGCCAGGCAGGCCATGTGGCCACGAAGTTGATCTGGTTTGGAAGGGAGGGAATATGAAAGTGAGGGTACTTTGGATGCATGATCACAAATGGGGTTCAGATGTAACTTACAATAATTGGTCCGGAGATCGATGTAGCAGAACGAAATGCACAGAAGTCTTGTTGATAGTGAAAATTCACATGGAGATGTTAAAATGAGGGTGAGGTCATTGACGGAGTCAACAGTGGATTTGGATAGGACAAGAGAAGGAATCCTGGAGAGGCGGGCACAAAGGAAACGCATGACCGGTTCAACGGCGTAAATGAGTTGAAGAGGAGCTGGAGACAGCCTTTTTAGACACCGGAGTGGAGGGGAAGGGGACTGGTCAGAGTCCCTTTTATAACGTGCAGGAGTATCATGGGAGGGCAGTTAAAACCCACGAAATAAGGCTGCCTTTAGTCCAAAATACAGAGGGGCTTAAAAGATGAATACAATGTTAAGAAGATTGTAGGCTTTCTATAAATCTGTGAAGTGGCAGTAAAGAGGGGTGCAAGGATTTGTTCCTTAGTGGTGAATGTCATAACTAAGGAATAAGCATGCATGATACTCCTTCCTAAGAAAAAGGCAGGTTTTACCTTGATGGATGGTTAGTGGAAGTGCCTTACCGAGGCGGGAGGAGAGTAATTTAAAAAGAATCTTACTCATACATACATATGGTTATTGTTTTGGCCCATTTTTGTATCCGACTGAGGAGGAGGGGATACATCAATATCAAAACAAGCCCAGTGGTTGAACGTGGCCCTTGGAGGATAGTGTTTTTGGGGAAAATGACAAAATAATGGAAATTTCCAGCACAGGATGAAGGAAGAAGATAAGTGAAGTCAACATCTGTGCTCATGAATATGAAGGTTGCAGAGATCAACAGGATGAAAGAAGTCACATTTCAAGGTCTTCAAGAGAATATTTGCTTTCTTGCCTTGTTTAAGTAAAGAGGAGAAAAGCTTAAGCATTCTTTTCATTCACGGTCAATCACCTCTGAAAACTACACTCTTCATATAGTGTACATTTCAAATGTAAGCCTTTGGAAATTTCATGGTAACTTCATGGAAGTTACGTTACAATTCAATTTACTGCATATGTTCATACATGTAGCATGTATTTGTATGCCTTAACATGCGAAAGTTCTTGGAAGGCTGGTAATCAAAATGTAAAAACTAGTAAAAAACCATGCTTTCTTCTTCCAAAACTCTATTTACAGTTCCCTTCAACAGACGTACATTTGTCCTTATACCTGAAAAATGCTACCACTGTAAGGAATCAGAATGCCTATTCCTAGACGTGGAACTAGGCAGAGACACAATCGAAACCATGTTACTTCTGGGGTTAAGGTTTTTTTTTTCTCGTTCCCGGGCTCCTGTTGGACCCCGCGGTAGCGGGGCCCAACAGGTTCCCTTCTGTCACAGAGGGGGATTTTGTATCCCCCACTCAAATCCCTCGCAAACTTTGATCAATTATCATATGTGTGGCGACGATCGATATCGTTGATCGTCGATCGTCGATTGTCATAGATCGACGGTCGACAACATTTTCCCCAACATTGTCTCCAAATACGCGTTGTGTATTTTTCACGTGTCCGTCAGATACACTTGCCACAGACACTCCCCCAATATACTTTACCCTCTTGGGGAGAGGGGGGATATTTCCGGCTCCCATGTTGCCTCCCCTCCCCCGCAAAGGAAAAAGTGTATTGGGGGAGTGTCTATGGTAAGTGTATCTGATCGACACGTGAAAAATACATGAACTGTATTCAAGTAACGGTCGTGCAATACACAACCCAGCTACACAACCCCAATACACTCGTCGCTTGCAGGGGGGGGGGGGGGAGATGGAGTCCTGACTATGTGGTTACCAATGTGCATTATGGTTTCCACACATATGGATGTCGTCGACTAGTCGACGGTCGTTGATCGTCAATTGTCATATATGTACAGACGTTTGAATCGTACATCCTCGATTACCGATCATCATAGATCGACGGTCGACGAGTGTTTTTGGACATCTTCTTAAAGTTTACTTTGTGTGCTTTTCACGTGTCCGTCAGATACACTTACCATAGACACTCCCCCAATACAATTTACCCTTTTTGGAGGGGGAGATCTCCCCCTCCCATGTTGACCCCCCCTCCCCCAAAAGGGTAGAGTATATTGGGGGAGTGTCCACGGTAAGTGTATCTGACGGACACGTGAAAAATACACTACGTGTATAGTACACTTAGTGTATTCAAGTAACGGTTGTGCAATACATAACCCAGCTACACAACCCCAATACTCTCGTCGCTTCTTGGGGGGGGGGAGGGGGAGATGGGGTCCCGACTTTGTGGTTACCAATGTGCAATATGCTTTCTGCACATATAAATGTCATTGACTAGTCGACGGTCGTCGATCGTTCATCTTCATCTATGTACAGACAATCGAGTCGTACATCATTAATCATCGATTGTTATAGATTGAAGGTCAACGAGTGTCTTTTGACATCTTCTCAAAATACACCTTGTGTATTTTTAACGTGTCCGTCAGATACACTTACCATAGACACTCCCCTAATACAATTCGCCCTTTTGGGGGGGGGGGGGGAGACCTCTGGCTCCCATGTTGTCCTCCCCCCCCCTTCAAACAGGTAAATTGTATTAGGAAAGTGTATATCATGTCTGTATCCGACGGACATGTGAAAAATACACTAAGTGTATAGTACACTTAGTGTATTCGGGTAACGGTTGTGCAATACGCAACCCATGCACAACCGCAATACACTCGTCGCTTCTTTGGGGGGGGGGGGAGAGATGCCGCCAAAGAAGAAACACTACAACAATTGCGAAAGTACGCTCGTTATGAAGCTCCTTTCATTTTGTATCCTGCAGTTCTGAATGTAAACACCCACTTTACAAAGGTAACCAATCAGAAAGTATGAATGCATACATACGTTTACTATACATCAAGACCGGAATATCATATAAGTTTTCACTAGCTAAATAATTACATTAATTTCCCAAGGCACAAGTATCATATGCGTATCTTTCCAAGTGAACTGAATATGACTACCTCTCTAGAAAAATTCATGGATTTTTTCTTCTAGTAGGTACCTGTCAGGAAGACTGTCCTGGCGTGCCCTGAACCACCTAATTTTCCACGGCTACTTAGTGCAAAGAGACTTCCAAGGGAGGTGTGTGCTTTGGGTCGCCACAACACCAAGGGAGTAGAATTCTGGAAGAATGCAGATTGCGGAAACTGAGAAAGGCTGGGAATCATTCATTGGATTTTTCTCTTCTGATGACATTACATCAGATTCTTATAGTCTATAATCTAAGCTTTCCAACGCATCCAAGCACACCCAAAATGGAGCAGTAGAGCCCCTGCTACGGCCGTCAAAGTAGCCCTTGGTGGAGCCGCCCACAGTGCCTTACACGTTAGGTAACGGGAGGCGCTCTGACGATGACCCGTCGGAGCGCCTTTCCTCGCCCAGAAATCAAGGAGAAGTTTATCCTGGTCAAGGAGGTCCTTCTGGTCACTTCTTTTATGCCCCTGGTGCATTTGGAGCTCGTTAAAGACGAACTCGGACCACCGCGGTGGAATAATCCCGTCACCAATGACGGAGACCCAGATTCCATCCGCTGACCACCCGAACTTTCGATGGGGCTAACTTTCTGAATTCTCAACCAAATCGAGCAACTGAAAGCTCGAAACTGCATGGCAAAATCCAGGGAGTCCAAATGAGCAATTAGATCAGACATCCAACCAATCTCCAGTGGTTGAACCAGGAAAACGGCAAACGGCATCCATGGCCGGGGCACTTTTTAACAATCTCCCCCGTGCACCTTCCATGCCGGATGCCTCATGCTTACTCTCACTCATCCACTCCTGTGCCTTCAAGCCCTTCACAGCTTGTCAAACCAAGCCCTGCAAGGCTTATGACATGTCGATCCTGGGGCTGCGCCTTGGTCAAGCAATCCGCGAGCATGTGCTTTGTGCTGCAATGCTGTAGCACAACCTGTCCCTTCTCCACCATGTCGCGCGCGTAGTGGTAGCGCACGTCGATGTGCTTCATCCTCCTGTTCTGCGTGGGGTTGTTGGTCAGCGAGATGGAGGCGGTGTTTTCCTCTTGAACCACCGTAGGCTCTTGTTGGGGCACGCCCAGCTCCCCAAGCAATCTGCGGAGCCACACTACTTCATTGACCGCCTCGGCTAGAGCAATGTACTCCGTTTCCACTTTGGAGGTGGCGACGCAGTCCTACTTCCTGCTCCACCACGAGACCGCTGTACCTGCAAGGGAAAACACGTAGCCAGTAGTGGAATTCCTCTTCTCCACTTCGCCGGCATGGTCCGCGTAAGTGTAGCAGACCAGTTGCAAGGGGTCTGACCTCCCCTTCCCATCGTACTTCAGGCGCACATGCCGCGTTACCTGCAAGTGCCGGAGGATGCACTTCGTCGCCTGCCAGTGTAGTGGCCCAGGGTTGGCCACATACCTGCTCACCTGACCCACCGCGTAGGCCAAGTCCGGCCGAGTCGCCACCATGGCATACATCAGGCTGCCCATCACAGATTGGTAGGACACCTCCGCCATGTCCTCCTTCTCCTCTTTAGTTTGCGGCACCATCGCCGCACTCAGCTCACAGCTTGTGGAGAACGGACTGCCCACTGGTTTGCGGTCCTCCATTCCGTACCGCTTTAGGACCTCGGCCAAGTACTTGGCTGCCCCTGCTCAAGAGTTTGCACCCTCCGGTTCCATGTGATGCTCATCCCGAGGTAGTACTCCAGCTCCCCCATATCCGTCATCTTAAATCTGCTGCTCAGCTGCTCCTTGAGCTGCTGCAAAGCCGCCAGATCTGATGAACAAAGGATCAGGTCGTCCACGTAGAGTGCAACAATCTGATGGAGTTCCTTGTTGCGCCGCACGTACACGCTGTGGTCTGACCCACAGCGCTTGAAGCCGAGCTCCGCCATGTAGCCGTCCATCTG
>SZWC01014856.1:32919-72551 GCA_023375785.1 Penium margaritaceum
GTGTGCTGCATGCACAGCAGGACTGTGCATGCCTGCTGACCTAGACTACTCAGTAGCTATGACGTGCGACTACGCACTATTGGATTTTGGGCTAGATTCAGTCAGGGTGGGACTACACCTGACTGGGGAGTGTGGACCGCCCTGCATAGGCTACTGCATCAGCACAACTCAATAACAGCATGCAAGGCCTAGAGTGGGACCGCTCTGCATCAATGCATCAATGCACGACACAACAGTGCATCACAGCATGCATGCACAAGTCATCAGTGACATGCAACGCTAGGAGCGGGGACCCCTCTGCATCAGCACAGTCATGCACAACTCAGCAGCAGGAGCTACTAGAGGGACTACTGCCTAAGGAAATGTTCACAGGCTAGGAATCTTCGCACCTACAGCCAGAAGCTTCTACCAGTATGGAAAGCTGTCAACTTGCCAGCAACCTGCTATAAAAGATGGCTAGCCTGGCTGTTCTCATTCAATAACAACAACTCAGTCATTACCCAAGCTTTCCGCCTGCAGTCAACCACAAAGGCCTTCACCAATTCCAGATAGAACCTAAGGCCAAGACTCTGTAGGCACTCTTCTCAAGACCCCAGTAAGCCTGGCAGCATTCTGCCAACCTGAGCAGGAGGATGCCCCTTACTACCTGAAGGCCTGACTACCTCACCCTGGTGGCCAGACTACGTCCAAGACTCATGCTACTTAGCTGGAGCTGTCTTGCTAGACATGGCCCAGCTGTGGGCCAGGAGCTATGTCTAGGCGTGAGAATCCATAGTTAGTCTTTAACTGAGCTGTGTTTGCTGTACTACCTCTTGTACTATAGTTGTGATCAACTACAATCATTCAGTTCCAGCATTCTCCCAGTTCTAGCTTTTCACTCTATCTATAATTACTTTCCAAGCACAATGGTCCCAACAGCAAGGAACCTAGCCCTCGCTGCACCCCACAAACATCAACATGGTATTAGAGCAAGGTGAGTCCTAACAGCATCTATAGTTTGAGTCCTAGCTAGTGGTGTTGTTGGAGGAGTAGTGGAGTTCACTCACCTATACCAGTGAGTAACTGACATTTTTAAGCGCCCAAGGTGGGATCCAGCCTGCAAACGTCACAGGCAACGTGGATTACATGAGCAACATGGAGATGGATAATTCAGGTACAAATTCTCCACCTCTTGATGAAAAATCTTTCCTGCATGATTTGCACATGGGGCAAGATCATGGTCGCCATATGGCACAGCAGGCGGATGACAAGGCGGAAAAAGTGTAACGCTTGGTAGATAAAGCAAAGCGCATGGCACAGCAAGAAACAGCTACGTGCCAGGCTTGGAGGAAGAAACCATGGCATTGAGGCAGCAACTTGGTGCACAAGAGCTACTTCGCCACCAAGAGCAGCTCACACGTGACGCTCAAATGAATCAGCTTCAGCAGCAGATGGCATGGCTACAGCAGCAGAACCAGCTGCAATAGCAATAACTGCAACTACAGCAACAGTAGTAGTAGCAGCAGTTTAATCATGCCCAACAAGCTTATCAAGCATCATCAGCACACCTACCTTAGCCAAGCCCTCCACCAGTCATGCGACAGCCTATCATTCCTCCACATGTGCCACTAGTAGTATGAGCACAATTAGGAATGCAGCAGTATTTCCGAGCCCAACAGTCACAGGTTCCATTGGGCATGTCCACAATGACACCATTTCAGCCATCTCCTTAAGCACCAATGCCTGAGACATGCATGGAGCAACAATATCTAACAGTGCAGCCTATGTTTCAGGTGCAACCAACAGCAACAAACATGCAGTAGCGTCACACAACTAACCCAACATCTCCAACAGAGGGTGTTGGATACCAGGAGTTAGAGGACATAGTGCAAGTAGCAGCAGCCTTTCTGCATCTGCACAAGATCAAGATTGACCAGTTCGACGGCAACAATGTCCCAAACTGGACCCATAAGTTCAAACAAGTGGCCCAGATTCACAACATCTCAAAGTTCTACTCTGGCTATTACGTTCCTCCTTCCCCAGGATGTCCACCACATATCGTGTCAGAGTTCAACTACTTCACGGAAACTGCGTACATGGTGCTTGACAACCAGCTAAGTCCTTGAACTGAGCAAGCCATTTACATGTACGCGGCAACAGCTAGCCCGCCAAACATGCATGGTCCTAACTGTTATGGGCCTACCTGTCAGAGGACTCCATTTTCAAGTCTTATCTCCTAACTGAGATCTCACACATCAGCCTTAGTAGCTCCAGTGACATTGAGAGCTATATCAACAAGGCAAGATCACTCCATGAGTAACTTTTCATTACAGACGTATCCATCTCTGAGCCAATTTTTGTAACCTTCTTACTCAACGGCCTCATTGGGATTGGGATGGCGTGAAAACATTTCTTAAGTTCAAGCCTGAAACAGACTTTAAAGAGGCATACGTCTACAAGATGCTATTGACAGAGTAGTGAGAATGCCCTCTTACAAGCGAAAAAGCATGCATGTTGAGCAACGCAGCTGATCAGGATGAAGCAGAGAAGAGCGCATCTCACTCCCTGTCGAAGAGCCATGCAGTGATAAAGTCCGATTACTCCCATGAGTCGACGCACTCCCTCCCAAAGGAAATCGCACGTAGTGCCGTAGGCCAGCTGACCGGATCACGTCCTGATATCACGTGCCATTGTTGCAAAAAGAAAGGGCACGTGAAGAAAGACTGATTCAACAAATTGCATGATGAGGAGAAAGAGAGGATACAAAGCAACTTCAAGGGAAAGAAGCGAGGGGAAGAGAAGAAGGAGAGTGGAGGAGAAAAGAGTTAAAGGAAAATCAGGAGTCTGACAAGAAGGCAAAGGGGGAAGGCAAAGGATAGCAGTTTGAATAAACTACATCTGTGTTCCAGCTGTCAGACAGTCAAAGCGACGGGCTTGTTCACTTGCTGTATGTTTGGTACCTAGATTGCGGGTGTACATCGCATATCATGTACCATAAAGCCTGCCTCCATAACTACGAGCCTTCTCATCGGACCTTTGTCATAATCGCCAACAAGAAGCAAGTGTCGTGATCGGCCAAGACATGATGACCGTGACAGGATATGATGAAGCACAAGTCAAGTTCAGCAACATCCTCTACATACCTGATATTGCCATAAATCTCCTCTCTCGCAGCCAACTCATGAAGAGAGGAGCTCACGTCATCAGTAACAGCAAGCATGTCACACTCAAAAGCCATCAAGAAAAAACCTTTGTAGAAGGTCACCTCCTTCCTCATGGCATGATTGAGCTCAATGTTAGCGCACCAGTTCAAGATGACACGGATTCCCCATTTACAACAGCAAGTCTACACGAACCAGTAGGTGCAGATGCTGTAGTGTGGCACAAGAGGATTGGCCACATCAGCAATCAGTTGGTGGAATCCATGGTGAAGAAGGGCCATGTCAACGGCCTGGACATCAAGAAAATTGGTCAAGGCAGAACTTATCCTTGTGATGACTGCGTCGTGCCGAGTTGCCACGACAAATGTTTTCTCCTGCGAGAAAGTGTGACATCAGCCAAAAGCTGAGATTGCTTCACGCCCACACCTACGGACCGCACCCCTCAGAAAAAGTCTATAGTGGACACCGTTACTTCCTCATCTTTGTGGATGATGCGACACGTTTTCTTTGGAGCTACCCTCTTTGAGCCAGAGATGAAGCACCAACCTACTTATTTAAATGGCTGGCAATGGCAGAGAAGCAAATCAACAAGAAGCTGCAAGTCCTACTCTCTGCCAATGCTGGCGAGTACACCAGCACATAATTCATGTTACAGCTTGAGGACATGGGAATCTTATAGCAGTTCTTAGCACCATATATCTCCCAGCTGAGTGGTGTTGTAGAAAGGATAAATCACACTGCTCAGAAGACATTCAGATCCATGCTGCTAGCAGTGCAGCTGGACAACTCGTGGTGGCCGGAAGCTTTAAGGCAAGCAGTTTGGGTGCGGAATCGTGTGCCACACACGACCTTACCAGACATTACTCTATTTGAAGCGTGGCACAACTACAAGCCTGACATCACCATGCTTCGAACGTTTGGCTGCATGGCGCTTCTTCATGTCCTAAAGGAACGTCATAGGTAGCTTGTAGACGAAGCAGCTTAGGGCATGTTTGTTGGACAAAGCATCAACATGAAAGGTTGGGAATTCTATGACATCAAGACTTTTTGTCACTAGTTGAGACGTAGTCTTCTTGAAAGATCTGAGATGTCAAGAGTGGAAAGCCAAGCGCTCGACCACACCAGACCTCCTCGAGTCATTCTATGACTCGTTTTTGGAGTCAATCCAAGACAAAGTAACAGAGTGTGATCCACTCACCACGAAGGATTTGGAACAGGCAAGTGAAGAGGCGTTGCCTACGAGTATATCCCTTACGACTGCCTAGGACAAATAAATCTCCACTGACAAGAAGACTATCATAGTACACCATGGCGAATGCCATCCCATGGCAATGCAAGATGGTGCAGAGGCAACGAGGCTGGTGAAGCATGATGCCACAGTCGAATGCAGGCACTTCACGCGCGTCCTATAGCAGCAGATAGAAGAATAGCACAAGGAGGAGTAGAGTGTGACATGGCAATTACAGCATGCATAGTATATGTTGAGGATGATGAGGTACATCCATGATTCACAAGAACACATCTAACAGCTCTCCTTTCCAAGACCTTATCTGCACTACCGCTCAAACCGAAGTCACTCAAGGAAGCACTGGCAGGCGATTTTGCATCAGAATGGAAAGCAATATTACATGCAGAATACAATAGCCTCATGGAGTAGGGAACTTGGGAGCTAATAGAGCTGTCATCCGGCTCAAGGCCTGTTGGTGTAAAGTGGGTGTTCAGGGTGAAGACAAAGGCAGATGGCAACATCGAAAAATTTAAAGTGTTCCTGGTTGCAAAGGGGTTCTCGCAAGTGGAAGGTAATGATTTGTTCGAAATCTATGCACCTGTCAGCCGTTATACCACAACGTGTATAATGCTTGCCATTGAAACAGTTAAAGACTACGAGGTTCAGCAGCTCAACGTCAAGAATATCTTTTTGCATGGAGAAGTGGACACTCTCGTCTACACGAAGCAGCCGGAAGGTTATGATGACAGAAGCGGACGAGTGTACAAGCCTGTCAAGAGCTTGTACAGATTGAAGTAGAGTCATGTTCTTTGGTACCACAACCTGCAAAGCCTTCTTGAGTCATTGAAATTTCATCCATCAGCCTACAAAGATTGCTTGTTCCTACATCGTCAGGCTGAGGAAAAACGTACAAACTGCTACGGCCGTGTCTACGTCAACGATATCCTGATAATTGGCCCATCGCTAGACTTAATCTATGCATCTTCTTCTTCAATGGCACAAGAGGTCAATATGACCTTGATGCCGAGCTTTGAGTACTACCTCGGCATAAACATCAAACGCAACCGCTCCAAATTCACGCTCAAGCTGTCTCAACACTCTTACGTAACTAAAGTCTCTGAACAAGTCGACGTCCTTGATCGCCGCAGTCCGAATCCCCTAACGCAACATGAGTTGATCCATCAAGGACCAAGGGGGAGAACTGAGACTGACTATCGGAGCAGAGTCGGTTCTCTCATGCACGCTACAAGCTGCACTCGACCACACCTGCAGTTTGCAGTGAGCAGCTTGGCGCGTGGGAGTGAGACGTACATTGAAAGGGTTTGCAAGGAGTTTGAACATGCACTTGGGTACTTCCGGACCACGTCTGACACAGGGTTGGTCTTCAGCTCATCAAGCGACCTAGAGCTGAGCTGCTATGTGGATGCAAATTTTGGCGGTAGAGAGGAGGATCGTCGTAGCACCACAGGGTTTGTCTGTCTCCTTTCTGGAACAGCTATATTGTGGTCAATCAGGAGGCAGAAATTATCATACTCAATTCAGTTCAAGCTGAGTATGTCGCGGTGACAATAGCACCTCGGGAGGTTACCTATCTGAGAAACCTCCTTGATGACATTGGTTTTCCACCACATGGTCCGACAGTAGTTTACGTCGACAACAAATCAGCCATCAAGCTTACAAACTCTACAAAGTTCCAGGGACGGAGAAAGTGTATTGACATCCGCGGCCACTGGATTTGCTTCAGGGTGACCGACCATACGATCGTTCTCAAGCACGTCCTAGTAATAGTGCAAGCAGCAGATGTCCTGACCAAAAGTGTCCCAAAAGATATTTTGCAGAGGTACATGGAGCAATGTGGACTTACGCGTAATGTCTGTTAGATTTTTGCACGACCATAGCAAAGGCTGAGTAGGCCTTGCTATCGTGCCAAGACCTTGACGTGATCAGATGGACTTGTACAAATTGTAAAAAAGTGCAAAGCGGAGGGAATAATCTGTATGCCTTTTTTTGGGGAAGTTTGACTGTATTATGAAAATTCAAGTACAAGTACAGAGATGCTAAGTATAAATCTCACAATAGCTTATGTACAGCTATGTTCTCTGACTCTGTTCCTGGCCCAAGCTGGGTGCAACACCTTGCCAGGCTCCCAGCCTTGTGGCAAGCGTCTTGGCGTGTCTTGCAGGTTGAAAGGCCTTCAGGAAGTCAGGGCGCCTCCTAGCCAAGCTGGCAGAACTTCCAGGCTCACTCGGTCAACGGAGGAGAACTCCACCTGGATGTGGATGTGAGCACCAAGTCAGAAGGCTGACTTGAAGGGGTGATGATGGTAGCTGTCGCTGAGGTAGTCCAGAATGCTGAGTTATTGTAGTGGCAACTACCGGCCTCCTTTTACATTGCTGCTCTGGCTTGTACCATAGGTAGCTGTCCTAGCGTTCCCAATTGTAGTGGTCCCAACGGCCACCGTGACTGCATCATCGGTAGTGGTCCTGGCAGTCCCAGATGTTGATGCAGCAAAGCGCCTTCCAACATTGGAGGCCTCGTTGATGATGCGGACATTATTGTACGAGGTTGTGCTTGTGTTAGGCGACCTTGCTACTTCCTGTACAATGTTGGATAGCAGCCTCGTAGGGCTGCTTGCCCCATACTGCCTCGTTTGAGGCAGCTGCCAAGTTGTCCAATGTTGGACAGCAACCTCGGCTAGGTGGCCGAGGTTTGTCCTCCACGATGCTGCACCAACTGTACATGTCCGGGTTATGAACAGGACTACTTGGACTAGAAACCAGATATTCTTTGGCCTGTACAATGGAAAATTTCCCCTAAGACTTTCCCGGTAAACCACAGAACAAATCCGTAACTTGCTGTAGAAGGCTCCGAATCAGAATCCGACTGCGCCAGGTTGAAGCATAAGTCCAGCACAGTTATCAATGTACTCCAACACTCCCCCTTGATAGGTGCGCTGGTGAAGATGAGCGTAGAATCCCCCAAAATCACTCGGAAGCAAAGAAGTCGATGATTCCTTTGGTTTCCATAAGCCTCGGTTTGATAAGAGGGATGTCTGCTTCCTCGTTGGAGTTGTAAGGCACCTCATTGAAGTTAGAGAATTTTATTGGGAGAAAGAAAATTGGCTCCTCCTTAATTCCAGCTTCCATTTTTTAGAAACATTTTTCTGGGTCTCTCTGTGTGCCTGTCTGGGCATGTGGCCTGCTGCGTAAAAATCGTGGAGACTTGGAACACCTCCACGATTTATGCATGTAATTTTCCCATGCATTTTGTCAACTCCCGGTCCCTCCTCGTTTTCTGCTCAAAGGTTGGGTGTTTCCAGGCTTGCAGGTTGCTCCTTGGAGACTCCAAATGTGATTGAGGTGTCCAAGGTCGTTGTCTGCTGCTCTTTGAGGTGCTGGCTTGCTGTAGGAAATTCCAATGATGATGTCCTTTGTTAAAAAGGACGAAGGCGAGCTGGCAGAATTGGGTTGATGGCCAAGAAATAATTTCTGACCCTCTGCTCACTTGGAGGTGGAGTGGAGAAGGCCGTTTTTCGCAATTCTTCAGCTCATTTGGTCGGATGCGCATGCACTGTTGTGATTCTGGGTCGGATGCTGCAGTTGAGTGCTTGATTGGAGGCGGTCCCCTGTCCTCGTCTCCCCCTCATAACCACGTTTGTTACTCGGGAGTTTGTTGCTCAGAGAGAATTTGCTGGTGGACCAGTTTGGAGTCACGTATCTCCCCTCTCGCACGTGACACTTAGCGTGAAATTCTTGAACAGTGCAAGCTGGGTCGTTTCGCTGATTTCCACCGGTAGTTGACACTGTAGTAGTGCAAGACGATTTTTGGGGTGGGATTGGTCGCGTTGGAGGAGACAACTTGGTCGCTTGCTTGTTCCGTGTGCAGTCGCAGGCTTTTGCTCAGCTGCTCCTCTCGCCCGCTTGCTTCCGCGTTCTGCGCTGCTGCAAAGATTTCCACCGCTTCCATCGGTCAAGGAGGCACCGTGACTACTCTGGGAGTCCGCGAGCTTTGAAGCGACCGGCGTGGAGGTCGAAGCCACGCTGGGTTTGGCTGGCGCGGTGGGTGCGCATACTGCTGCGTCAGAAGTTTGCCATCATGCACTGTTTGCCACAAAAATCGGCTGCACTGCTTTTGGATGCCTACTTCTTTGTGTCCTGTTTGCTGCAGGTCGAGGAGAAGCGGACTCGTGGCTTCCGCATCGGAACGCCGTGGGTTCCGCCGTGCTCAGTGCGCTTGCTCCCGCGAGCAAACAGCCGCTCGTGAGAGCGAGCGGCTGTGAGCCGCAAGCTCGACGCTGCATTCCAACGGCGCCACGAGCCGCAATCTCGTGCTGTCCACCCTCCGTCGTCGTCCGGTGCCATGCAGATTTGGAGCTGCCGTGCCCGCAGCTTGATCAGGCCAACGTGACCATTACCAACGTTGACATCAAGTTCCACGGCGACGGCCACAACGTCACCTACAACCCGGGGGTCAAACTCCCCCGGCCCCACGCTCCCTCCCCTCATACGCCGTGCACGCGCCTGCCTCCGCCACCTCGCCCACCAGCTCCGGCGTGCCCGCACCCCTCCCGGACAGCTGGGGCTCTCCCTCCTCCGTGGGTATCCCTAACTGTCCCGCTGGATCCTTCAGGGTGAATTCCCAGAAAGTACAAGGGAGTTCCGCGCCCCCGTCCGCCGTCACCGACATGCCCCACAGCATCAGCACCGGCAGCCTTCCGGACCTCATCCAGATAATGGCCATGCGCAGCTTCAAGGGGAGAAGCAACAGCATGTGCGGTGGTAGCAGGAGCGGCGGCTGCTGCCCCGGCTGCAAGCACAGCCCCTCCAGCCACCCCCACAGGCCAACCCACCAACCAACTCTCTTCCAACTCCCCAAGGCCCCCTTCTGCCCAATCTGAAGTCGAACCCAGGACCTCTAGGCTAGGCAGGCCGGCCATCCCCCACCCATCCGCCACCTACCTCCAGGCAAGCCAAGGCCATTTTGCCGTCCCAGAAGCCCCCCCTGGGCAGTATATCATACCAGCAGGCCCCAACGACAGCCCTTACATCCTAATCGTCAACCCTGCTGCTGCCGACGGGACACCAGCTGCGATGCTCTACCCCATAGAACAGCAGGGACACGCGCTCTCCCTTGCAGGACGTGGCCGGCAGCTCAGCGCTGGGGCTGCAGGGTTGCTACCTCTCCCCACCGCCGCCATGTCCGTCGTACCCCTTCATCCTCATCATGCTGCCGCTCCCGGCTCAACCGCCACACCCGCAGGGGACTCTGAACCCGCACCTGCTGCTGCAGCTGCTGACTTTGGACCCGATGCTTGATGGCTATTGTGACAGTAACTATGCTCGTGATCATGCAGCCTGCAGTCGTGGTGGACATGTGGTTCGGATGTGGGGTACAGCCGTGTTGTGGCATAGTGCAAAGCAGTAGTGTGTAGCACGGAGCATTGCTGAAGCAGAGTACATGGCACTGGGTGAAGGGGCGTGTGAAGGGATTTGGCTTGCGCGCTTGTTGCAAGAATTGGGCTTGGATGTGCCTGCTGTACCCCTGTATAGTGATAACTCTGCTGCACGCTGCATTGCTGCAAATGATGGAGTGTTGCATCAACGCACAAAGCACATCAACGCTGAATATCACTTTGTGCGCGAAGCTGCTGATGCTGAGCTCATCCAGGTCTGTGCCATCAGTGGGGAGGTACAGCTGGCCGACTTCCTCACCAAAGCTCTATTCTCTTCATCCCTTCTGCTCCAACTGCATCAAATTGGCTGTAAGCCCGCCGCACTCGCATCCAAGGGGGCGTGTTAATTCCCTTGTATATACTTTGTCTTGTGGTCGTGAGTGTGCAGGGCACGCTGGTCCAGGAAGTGAGGGCGACACATCGTGAGCGGACGGCATCCTGGCGTATCAGCTTGTGGCCCCGGGATTCCTGCTCTTGTTTGCTCGCCTCCACCCTGGCAGCATAGCCTATAGTTTCTCTCCTTGAAATATTCACATGTCGAGATTTATGTGGGCAGCAATGCCGTCACATGCTTGTGATGCCTGGATTAGTCCATGCACTTGAACCTGGTCAGGACAATTGTAGGTTTGCTTCCTAGTGTGTTTGGTCATGTGCCCATGGGCTATCCGAGCTCGGATACCCAAGTTCGAGGGGCGTGTGAGGGCTTCACCTTCGCACTTTGCAGCTCGCCAGGGAGCTTCCCTCGCTGGCTGCCGGGTGAGGACCGACTAGCGATCCTCACCCGTAAGAGAGAAGTACTCTTTTACTCAACGACTAAGGCTCTAGGGATTTCATGTCGCCACACTGTTTTGGCTCTAACTGCTCCTCTAGTCAACCATTGGACATGAAATAAGTTGCATTCTACTCGTAGGAGTCTCCTCAACACCTCCATCCTGTTATGATAATGATGAGGGTTTGATTGCTGGGAGACCCACTTCCAGATTTGGGCTGACTCTGAGGGCTTCTGGCTCTACTACCACATCCAGTACTAGACTCGCGATGCTCACTAGGTCCAGACAGCAGTGAGAGGGATGCGCAGTCAGCTGTATGCCATGCCATGGGAGACTATGGTCGACTTTCTGGGTGAGGTGAGGACCAGGACTAGAGCAGACCCACTCCAGGCTTGGGAGCTGGACCTGACACTATTTGCTGTAGAGACCCATGCCACAAGGGTGACTCGACTGGATGAGTTCCACTCCCTCCGTCAAGGTCACACGAAGCTTGTAGCAGACCATTGGAGACACGCCATACGTCTTTACATGCGTCTTGGGACTGGTGGCGGGACACAGCTGTGGGCACTTGACGCCATCCTGATGGGGGTGAACTTTGACCACGTGCAACTCTTTATGGACTTCGACCGTGTGGCCCTCTGTCAGTTGTCAGAATGACTACAGCTGCTTACTCGGGCTCATTGCTACTTTCTCCAGATGACATCGACTCATGAGGCTGCTATCTTCCATCAACAGAGTTTACTCGTTGCAGGAGTGATTGTCATCCCTCCTACACATCTGTCTCAGTTCACTGGTCCTACCTCAACCGCTTCCTCCTCCTCCTCCTCTACCCCAAGCGGCCAGACTCGGGAAATTTCAGCGGTCGCACAGGGGAAGAAGCGAAAAAAAGAGATGTGGAAAGGGAGAGAAACAGCAGCAGCAGTTGTCAATGAGTAGTGTTAGTGGACGTTCTGTCCGACACTACAACTGTGGGGAAGCTCATCACTACACTGTGTATGAGTAACCCATTGATTGACCTCGGATCATGCACGGCCTCCAGGCAGTCCATGCGCAGCCCATATCCTCCAATGCACACGGACAAGTTGCGACGCGTCCACTACTGTACCAAATGTAGCCGCTTTAATACGCAACAATGGTGATATGGACTCTCGAGATCGTATGATCGTGGAGCTTTGTCAGCTATTGGTGCTCCGTACTCAGGTAGATACGAGTGTGTTGTCACAACCGAGTAGTTCCTAAACAGCTTGTTTTACTGTGTCTATTGCTTGTGATGATGCTTGTAGGGGAGCTCAGTCGGCTCTTGATGAGGATGGACCTGACAGTACCAACTGGCTTGAGGAATCACAGGTCCGTGCTGTTCGTCGTTGTCCACGAGTCCTTTGCTTCACCTCTAGCACAGGCAGATTTTTTTGTGGCATATTTTTCAGTGTCGAAAACTGGTTGTGAGCCGAGTGGCACCTAGATCATTGACTCTGGTGCAACCCATCACATGACTTAACGTCGTAGAGACCCGTCGTGCTCGGTCCTGTTGTCTCCGTTCGGTCCATTTGCATATTGTCTGGTCAGTCATTGCCTGTGCGGGGAGTTGGGATAATGCGGTTTAATGATCCGTCTGGCCCCATTTTATGTTTCCGATGTGCTTTTCGTCCTTCCTCCTGCGCTCAACTCACTCCATGTTTGTGCTTGTACCAGGATGGGTCTATCTGTTGCGCATACCGTTGACTCTACCACTACGATTGCTCTTGATGCTTGTGCCATTATTTCTTGTACCTACGTTGTCAATGACCTGTATCGTGTGTCTTGTACCACTTCCTCTGCCTCCTCTCCTTCCTCCACATCTAGACTTGTGTTTGTCAATGGTATTCTCTCTGCAGAACACCAGCATTTCCTACATTGCCGCCTATACCATGTGGGCTCGGACATTGTGTCCAAGGTCATTCAGACTCAGCCAGCCCTCGGTCTTGACGCGGCTTCCATCAAGAAGCCGCCCAAGACCAACTGTTTCTTCTGTGCTCAGGGTAAGATGAATCACTACACTTATCCTAACTCCACGTCTAGAACATTACGTCCACTTGAGTTGGTCCACATGGACCTCTCGATCCGGTTCCTGTCGGTTCTCTCCTAGATCAAGGACGATATTTCATCACCCTCATTGATGAATTCACCTGAATGAAGTGGGTCTGCAGCCTTAGCCACTAGAGCGATGTCGCCCTGGCAGTGCGCTTGTGGGTAGCGATGGCTGAGCGACAGTCTCGTCAGACCCTCAACACACTCCACTCGAATCATGGTGGTGATTTATTAAGCAAGATTAACACCTTCATTGTAGAGTGTGGTACTTTCGAGCAACTCTCTGCTCCTTCTATACCACAACGGAATAGCATGTGTGAGCGCTGGAACTGCACCATGGAGGATGCGGTCCACGCAATGCGATCTAAGCACAGTCTTCTTGAGTCTCTTTGTGTTTGAGGGATTTTCCCACATGACATGGATCAGGAACAAACTACCGCACAGTCCTCTTCCGGACCATGTCACGCCGTACGAGTTGTGGTTCGGCCATTGTGTCGACCTCCGTTTTGCTTGTGTATGGGAGTCTCTAGCCTACGTCTGGTACACCGAGGACCAGCACGGGTCCAAGGTCTCACCCCGGGATTGCATGTATGGAATTTTCAGTATGTCCCCGCGTTTGAAGGTCTGGCACTTTTGGGACCCCGCTCGTCATCGCATCATCGAGTTTTGATGTGCTCTGTCCTTTTAGGCTCTCACCTATCGCGACCTATTCACCATTCTGTCGCTAGCCTCCGACCACATTCCCACCTATGTGGCTTCTCGATGGATGGGGGAGTCTAGACCTATGAATGATTCCGTCCAGGCCTCCTCACCTGTGATGCGGTCTTTGGCTAATGACAATCCGGCCATTATGGCAATCGGTGGAGTGGCCTCGTTGGCTCCCTCTGGCACACCTGCTTTCATGCCAGTTTCCTTCCCTTCTAGCACACCTGCTCCTGTGTCAGTCTCAGTCCATTTTGGCACACCTGATCCCGTGCCAATCTCAGTCTTTTCTCACAGACCTGATCCCGAGTCCGTCTCAGTACCTTCTGGCACACCTGCTCCCATGCCTGTCTTAGTCCCTTCTGACACACCTACCTCTGTGCCAGTGACGGTGCTCTTTGGCACACCTACGTCCGTGCCTATGCCAGTTTGCTTTGACACACCTCATCTTGTGTCTGTGGGAGTCTCCTCAATCACACCTGGTCCTCTGTCTACACCTGCTTATCCGGCGTGCGAGCCAGTACCTATCCGTGATAGTCGTGCACACTTTCTCCATCCCAACAAGCCTGTAGTCCCTACGGTTGAGGACCAGCCAGATGCTATGCAGCCAGAGATGAGAACCTCAGCTTCGGGCTGCTCTCATGAGCCCATTGGTCATCTTGAATCACTGGCCTCTAGTGTAATGAGATACCTCGTTTTTTTTAGGCCTACTTGGGGTCTCATCCGTGTTTTGGGGGCACCTACGGTATTTTCCGTTTCTGGATATTCAGGGTGGAAATTCGTCGGGAGGTCCGTCCCGACCCAGACGACTCAAGGCGAGGAGGAGGAGGAGGAGCGAGCGACTATCGACGTGAGGGTCACGTGGGTGCTAGGGGGTTGTTTCACGCATAACCCCAACACGGCGTTCTGGAGACACCACGCGAGCGTGACTTCGCCCTCTTGGCAAGCAGCATATTACATACGCTACACGCCAAGAGATTTCCAACTGTGACATAGTTCTGGTGGCAGCGACCATACTTCAGCCTTAGTACCACCTGTGGTGTACGCAACAGGGAGACCGCATCCACCGCCAGGAGGCGTTGAGCTAACGCGGCGGCTTGCCAAGAGACAAGACAGACCGTCGATTTGCACAATCGATGGACAAGGACTTCTCGCACTATCCATTGGGTGCAAGTAGGATACGAGGAACAAGTGCAAGTAGGGCACCGGATTCAGGTGCAAGTAGCTTTTTGTAACAAGATAGGAGATCAGAGGCTAGGGCTAGGTGTAGCCAGTCGAACAGAATAGATACCTTGTACTTTGCTCATTGTAATAAACCTGTCATTCCTCATGATTTCCAGTTCTGGTTTCAAGACTAATTCCAAGTCTATCTTCCTGCTGCGACTGTGCTCTCTAGACATAAAGGCTTAATCTCCAGAGAGAACAAACTCTCACATCTGGTATCAGAACAAGAACCATGCGTTGGACAGAAGCACTTCTGGAGCTCTTCAGTCTTCAAGGAGCCGAAGGCACGAAGTACGCTAGACAACATCAAGGATGATTGAGAGGGGGATTGTTGGACCAGAATTTGTATCCAATGTATGAACCAACCTCTAGAATTCTTTTCTATATTTCCAAAGCGTCCACACAGCCTATTGTGTGTGTGGAAGACACCGGATGACTTCCACGAACTTCGAAGGCAGCAGATTTTCATCTCGGATTGCCAAATTGCTGTCGAAAATGTTTCTGATTGCTGCCGTAACGCTGTCAAAATTTTCTGAGGATCTCCAATGGCAAAAAACCACCAAGAGCCATGGATCCAGCCCTGAAGGAGATCGTAGAGCAGCTGGGAACCCTCAAACTGGTGAATGAGCGACTCAATTGGCATATGTCTGACTTGCGGAATGGGTCTAACGCTGCACAGGTTCGGGCGGCCCGGTGAAGGAGTCCGCCAAGACCAAAGCCAAAGGTACCGGAATTGTACAATCCCTCAGTCAAGGGTGCAAGAGTACGGACCTGGCTGTTTGTCATGAACATCTGCTTTGGGCCTCTAGGTCACCCTCCAAGGGACGATGCTTTGCGTGTGTCATTCACGGGGACACTGCTTTGTGGAGCAGCATTGAAGTGGTAGAAGAAGCTAAATATGCTGGCCGCTCAAAGTGGAGGTAAGAACTCCATTGTGCAGCATGTCATGTTGTGGCAACCAGGCACAGGGCAAGCTAAAGTGTGCATGCCAACAGCATGGGAGCAGATTGAGCAAGTAATCAGAGATCGGTTTGATCTTGTGCATGCTTCCATGTTCGGATGCAACAAGCTGAAGTAACTGAAGCAGATCGGCTTAGTCCAGGCGTACAAATGTCGTTTCTTGGCGTTCTTCTCAGAGATTGACGACATCAGCAAGCCGGAGATGGCGGACAAGTCCCATGACGGTTTGAAGTCGGAGATTCTGCAGATGCTGGCACTCAGTAGAATCACACAGTTCTAGGCGATGGTGGCCACTGTTGAGCATGTTGACATGCAACGTTTCCGTCGAGGGGGTTTCTGTGAATAGCAGGAGAGTTTCTAGCACAAAGCACAGCACCAACAAGCAGACTCTATGGAGATCGACGCATTGCAAGGAGGTCAGTAGGAGAACAAGCTACCTGGTGGGAACTATTGGATCTGCAAAAAGCCTGCACACTACAAGAAGGATTGCAAGAAGAAAGAATGGGGAAAAGGCAACCAGCGGTGAATGGCAGACGTCGACCTGCTCGAAAAGCTTCATCTGCATCAATGAGCACCAGCCCCGAAAGTCCTTTGATAACTAAGGAGCTGCTGAGTGAGTTGTTGCAGAGCGAAGGGAGAGGAAGCATTCTGAGTATCCTCCTGAAAGCTAAAATTTCATCGGCTGGTTCTGCTGACGGTGAGGGGTGCAAGACTCGCTGACAGATAAAAGAAATGCTGGATTGTGGCGCGTCACACTTGTTTTTTAGCACGGAGCTCGCAGAAAGGTTGTTGCTTGCACGGTTACCTTGGAAGCCAATTAAGGCCAAGTTGGTACAAGGGGAGCTAGAGTACAGATTGCCTCTGAAGCCTTTGAGGGTCCATGTAGGCAAGCTATCGTGCGAAGTAAACTTTTGCACGTGCCCGATGGATATGTATGATGCCATTTTAGGGTGTGACTGGCTGCACCAGTAGAATCCTGCAGTAGATTGGGTGTGCAGCCTGGTGAAAGCAAAGAAATATGAGGAGCATATTGTTTGCCATTGAGGGCTGAGGAGAAGGGCTTCAAGGTAGGCAAGGTACCGCAATTGAGTTACATGCAGCTAAAGCACTGTCAATGCAAGGGCGACCAAGTGTACCTCGTATGGATGCAGTAGGAGGAAGTAGTTGAAGAGGTGGAAGTGTTGGCAGCAGAGGTAAAGCAACAAGAGGGGGAGCAGCAACAAGCACCGGTAGCGGAGTTATCCAAAGGCATCAAGGGAATACTGGTCAGCTACGGTGACGTGTTTCCTGACGTGTTTTCTGCTGAAGTGTCACAGGAATTACCACCAAAGTAGGATATCAACCACAATATTGAGCTATTTCTGGGAGCGAATTCAACGGTACGTTCTGCTTCTCGCATGTACAACAATGAGCTTGGCGATTTCATAAAGCAGTTGGAGGAGCTAACAGAGTAGGGGTTCATCAGGCCATCGGGGTCACCGCATGCTACACCGGTCTTCTTTGTGAAGAAGAAGACAAGGGAGTAGTGGATGTGTGTGTACTATCATGAACTGAACGATGTAACAATCAAGAACTGGTACCCGCTGCCAAGGGTCGAGGAGTTGTTTGACCAATTGAGGGGAGTGCATTAATTCAGCGAGATTGACTTGCGCTCCGACTACCATGAGATCCAGATTGTGGAGCATAATGTGGAGAAGACACTGTTTTGAATGCGGTATGGCCATTTTGAGTACCTCATTATGCCGTTTGACCAACGCTCATGCAATGTTCTTGAGTCTCATGAACAGGATGTTATACCCTCACTTGGACCCGTTCATGGTGGTGTTCCTCAACGACATCCTCATCTAATCCCAAATCCTGGAAGAGCATCAGCAACATCTTCAACATGTTTTGGAAATTTGTTGGAGATAGAAGTTGTTTGCTAAGCTCTTCAAGTGTGAGTTCAGAAAAGGGAGGTGGATTTCATTGGGTATATCGTGAGCGGCAAGGGTCTCTGCATGGATCCAAAAAAGTGGAAGCGGTGAAGTAATGGCCGACACCAAAGTGTGTGCGTGAAATCTAGGTCTTCCTGGGATTTATCTACTAGTAGCGGAGGTTCATCCAAGGATACATGGAGAAGGGTTTGTTGCTAACCAAGCTACTAAGAGAGGATCACTTGTGAGAATAGGGAGAGAAGGAGTAGACGAGCTTTGAGGAGCTCAAGTCTACAATGTGTGACGCTCCGGACCTAGTGCATCCGGATTCATCCAAGGAGTAAGTCATGGTGACGGACGCAAGTAACTATGCCATTGGGGCGGTGTTGATCGAGGATCATGGAAAGGTCTCGTAGCCGATTGGGAATCCATCTGGCAAGTTGTGAGGTACGGAGTAGAACTACAAAATCCATGAGAAGGAAATGTTGGCTGGGATCAATGAATTCAAGCACAAGAGGTACTACCTCGAGTCGCAACGCTGCGCGGTCTTCACAAATCATTATGCCTTGAAGTAACTGAAGACAGAACTGAACCTGTCACCCGCAGACTCACGGGATGGAGTTTCTGGAAGGATTTCTTGACTACAACATCCAGTACAAGGCTAGGAAGGTGAATCCAGCAGATCATCTCAATACTTATGGGATCTCAAGTTATGCATTGCATGTTCAAACATGGCTATGGCATGGACAAGGAGTTCACAGGGGGTGTGCTACAAGAGAAACGTGAGATGGACTGCATTGGGGAAGGGGATAGGAGCAGAAGATTGTTGTGTCAGTTTATGCGCCATTGAGGCAGTTACTGTTGGAGGAGGCGCATGATGCCCACTACTCGGGTCACTTCGACTTCGACAAGACACTTAAAACCTTGGCCCGCCAATACTGGTGGTCATCCATGGCGACTGAATACAAGAGGTTTGTGAGCTATTGCGATGCGTGCCAACGCATCAAGGCGTGGAGAACCAAGCCACCAAGAGAGCAGCAACCATTTCCTGTACCACAACGGCCAGGGATAGACATCTTGTTTGACTTTATTGGCGGGTTTCTTGTGATGCAGCAAGGGAAAACATGGTGTTGGTGTTGGTGGACCGGTTCTCCAGGATGGCTCATTTCATCCAATGTCCTGAGAGCATCACAGCTGGTAGGATAGCTCAACTCCTCCTCACTCATGTCATCAAGCTACACGGATTATCACTGTCATTGATTTCATATCACAATCCATGCTTCACATTGCGGTTCTGGAGAGATTTCATGGGGAAGCTCGGCACGCGGGTGAAGCTGACCACATCCTACCATCCACAGAGCGATGGACAAACAAATCGCACGAACTGGACTTTGGAGCAGCTGTTGCCAAGCATGGTCCCACCTGATGGAGAGGGTTAGGAGGAGAAGCTTGGTAAGGTAGATTTCACCTATAACTTAGCGGTGAGAGCATCAACAGAGAGGTCACCGTTAGAAGTGGTTTATGGCCACCAGCCGCTGAGTCCAGCTGTCCTTCCTAAAATAGCATCTCTTCCAGTTGTATAGTGGATTTCTCATGGGTTTGCCACCACATGGGACGTGGTGCGTCAACGGCTACTAAAGGTGCAAAAGTAGCAGAAGCAGCAAGAAAATAAGCATCTCACTGCCAAGGAGTTCCATGTGGGTGATCAAGTCATGCTCAATTTTACTAACGTACAACTAATGGTAGTTGGGAGTCCCAAGTTGAAGCAAAGATGGGTGGGTACGTTCCGTAATCTAGAGAAGCGGTCGGTTGTGTCTTACAAGATGGACCTTCCGGCTCATGACACCATCCATCCGGTGTTCTACATCTCCTTGCTTTGTGGCTATTGTGATCCAAACCTTTTCGTCAGTAATGAACCGGATTACTTTTACATGTGACCATGTAATGAAACTGTCATTATCATGATTTCAAGTTCTGGCTTCCAGACTATGTCCAAGTCTATCTTTCCAATGTGATTATGCTCTCCAAGTCCAAGGCTTCATCTCTAGAGAGCACACACTCTCACATCCACGGTTGAGCGGGCAGTTGATTTGGTACCTAGACGCTCCACTCGTAGTGTTCGGAGTGGTGATCCTACCACGACGGCCCTTGGCATGAGTGTCCGGGCAGACTACAATGAGGTGCACCCAACGTGCCCTTTCGGTCACGAGTTGTTCTCCTGAAATTTCTTGGTCGCTTGTGATGATGCAGCTGACCTTGTCATGGCCAGACAGATTCTGGAGGCGTGTGTCTTAGCCACCTAGAGCTCTCCCTCAACGACTCATGATCTAGGCACATTGAAGGAGGTAATCTCGGTTCAGGATGCAGAGTTGTGGCATGTTGCTTGTGATGATGAGCTCAGAGTCATCCGTGAGCACAGTGTCTATGAGCTTGTTGACCTCACGCATGGACGGAAGGCTGTACGGGTCAGGTGGGTCTTTCACAAGAATGTTAAGCCTAATGGCACACTGGATTGCTAAAAGGCTCGCTTGACGGCCAAGGGGTTCTCACAGGTTGAGGGTGTCAAATTCACTGACACCTTTGTATCCATCAACCACATGACTACCGCTCGTGCTCTGTTCGAGGTCGTTACTCACCATGACTTGGAGCTACACCACATGTTCCTCCATGGAACTTTAGAGGAGGAGATCTATATGGTCCAGCCACCTGGATTCAAGATCGATGACAAGGTCTGGCATTTGTGCAAGACCTTGTATGGCTTGAAACTTTCATCGATGTGTTGGAATTTTGCGATCGCAGGCACACTGACGCCGACCTGTCTCTCTTTCTTAGACGGACAACTGAGAGTTTCACCGCCATATTGGTCTACATAGACGACCTCCTCATTACATCTGCTTCTGTGTAGGCCGTGAAGGAAGCCAAGGCAATCCTCCAGGCTGCCTACAAGATGAAAGACCTAAGTCATATAGCTGTGTTTCTTGGGATGGAGATTGTACGTGACAGAGAGCAACAAACACCCTTACTACATCAAGCACGTTACTCTCGCATTGTGGAGGAGCTGTTTGCTGAACTCCTTTATGTAGTTCCCACAGCCTCTATCCCCATCACACCTGATGGGTAGGATGCTCTAAAGGTGGATAAACGAGCACAACTAGGGGAGACAGGGAACGTGACCATGTACTTGCGCCCGATTGGCTCTTTGATGTACTTGGCCACTACGACATGATCCGATATTGTCTTCCCCATCAACCTCCTTATAAAGTTTTCAGTGTCCCCCATTCACGCGGCTATGCAATTGGTGCGATATGTGGTCTCCACGCCGTACCTTGGACTCTGCTTTCGACGGCAATGTTGATGGTAGTCGACGACTACACAGACAGTGTTGGATGTGGCGTCCTCATGGACAGGCTACGTGTTCTTATTGGGTGGCCATGTTGTTTTGTAGCATAGAGGCAAGTACGGATGTATCACATGTACCTCAAAAGAGGTTGAGTATATTGGGTTGGGAGTTGGGGCTACAAAGGCGGTATGGCTACAGCGCCTATTTCGTAAGTTGCATCAGTCAGTACCTTGCATCGGTCTGCACTGTTACAACCACATTGCTCTCGCCATTGCAGAGAAATTTGGTGTAACTCATACACGTACGAAGCACATTGTTGTTAAGCATCACTTTGTGCGTGAGCTTGTGGAGCAACATGTGATCTCCATCATCGGGTCGGCACGAACATGCAGTAAGGTAACTTTCTGACCAAGGCACTTGCACGCGGAGTTCATGTCGGACTTCACCCCTTGCCTGAGAGTGGTTGGGATGTGAGCATGGACTGTTGAGTACCTCGTTGCACACCTGTCTTAGTTTTGCACGTGTATGAACATACGTACTATCGGGTCATGGGGGAGTGTTGTGATGTGAATCATCCCCGCCTTTTTGTACAGCTTACTATGACCACTCGGTCGTGTCCATGCTCGTGTAGATCCCTGATGCTGATCAAAATGGCACTGATGCACCGACAGGTGGTGGATCCTCCCACTCGCACCTGCCAGACAGCAGCCACGGCGTCTCGGGTACTTGCTGGGGTGCTCTACGGGTTTTTGGCAGCCGCTAGAGTTCTCTTGGTGGACTAGGTTTTGAGCCCAATTTTCATGCTTTATATTGTGGGTCCACTGATTGATGCCGTACTTGTGCATGTGACCATTCCTAATGTCCGCCTTAAGATTTTGCATCTCTAGGTTCATACGCTATTGCACTTGGATACTTAAGCGCAGAGTTACGGCTAAAACAGTGGTTTTGGGCCGGTTGTAGGTCAAACTGACACTGCCGTGTGCGTCATCAGCCGAATGCCACGGCATGTATTTATGGTGTGTATCGTTGTCTGATGTCATTTCTCTCTGTATTACTAAGCTGTTGGAGTTTATGAGACTTTGCGCCTCCCTCGCCTAACTCTTGCTATTTCTTGCACCTGCTTGCTTGCTAATGTGCCTGCTGATTAGACTATTTTGCACGGTCTTTCTCATCTGGGGCCCGTCTTTGGAGAATATTATGCTTTTGCGGAGCCCGCACACCGCGTTTTACGAGTGGCTCCCGTTTTTACAACTCGGGAGCCCGCAAGACCGGGCCCTGCTGCGAAGTACTCCGCCTGCTTCCCAGTTCTCGTGAACTAGGGTGGGAATAGGAGTGCGCATGGTCCAAATTGCGCGAACGCCAATTGGAGATGAACTGGGCGAGGAAGGTTCAAAGATCATTTTTCCTGAAGACATCACGAGTAATTGAATTCATATAAAGACAATTGTAATCCCGGGTGAACATTGTGTAATCGTAAAATCTATTCCTTTTTTATATCAACCCGTAACAATAAATACATCAGATATAGAAATAACTTTATCTTTTTCTTTAATGCATCAATTGATTCCATAGAAATTACATATATCTTACGTACACCTTTTTCACAAGAAGAAATGACTAACATATGCAGAGGCTCTCTTCTATTGTTTAGGTGATTATTTCAAGAAGTTTTCATAGAAACAACATATTGATGTAATGGATTAGTGGCTAGCAGCGTTCTCTAAAACAATAGCACTTCAATCCCTTGTCTTCCTTCAACATTAAAAGGCTTACATAAGTTTCCATTTATCAGTATTTTTTAAGAGATGGTAGGTCATTCTACTCAGTTACTCCATGTAATGGATTCGACGGAATCCTTGGCCAACTAGGCTAAAACCATGGTGCTTGAGGGTCTCCGGCCCTCAAGCCATCCCGTCTCACCGCACACAATTCCAGGTGTCCCCGCTCGAGCCACATGGCTCCTTCGACCGGTCGGCGTGGCGCTGCCACGCTACCCTCCCCCCACCCCCACCCGCTAGGAGCAAGAGCCACCTTGGCATCTCTGGAAATCCCCAACGTGGGATTTGAACCATGGACCTCTAATACCAATGTAATGAATTCAACAGAATCCTTGGTCGACTAGGCCAAAACCGCGGTGCTTGAGGGTCTCCAGCCCTCAAGCCATCTTGTCTCGACGCCCACAGTCTCAGATGACCCCGCTTGAGCCACGTGGCTCCTTCGACCGGTCGGCATGGCACTGCCACGCTACGTTGAAACGTTCTTCCATTATTCATGTATTTGTGTCTTAGAAAGTCCATAGTTTTAAGTGTTTCTTGCAGAGAAAAAAGGGTTGTAAGTACGAGGAATCGTGGGCAAACTGAAAGCTTAGAAGTAGGTTAAAAAAAAAGGATGCTAGAGATACTTGTTTCAAAAGGATGTTATTGGGGGGGAGGCGGAATGGGGTACAATTCATACTTCTATTATTGGAATCTGCATGTATTTCTTCTTACTTATAAAATTTTCCATCTATGGAAGGAACACGTGTTTGAAGAACATTCTAAGACGCAAAGACATGAAGAATGTAAGAACTTTTGATTAATTCATCACTCTAATGTAGAAATTGAACTTACCACCTGTTCTGGAGAAAAGAAAAATTGACACACCTGTAAAATTCTTCATGTTGAAGGAAGACAAGAAATTAAAGTGCTACAAGTTCATCGAATGGTCCAAGTCATCAATCAATTATATCATGATGATTCTTCTATGAAAATTAATTCATTCAAAGACCAATTGGAATTATGGAAAAGGATGTTCATCTAAGATACATGTACCCGTCATGGACGCAATTGATGAATAATTTCATGAGATTATTTCTTATTTGTAACTAATGTATTTATGTGTAGGATGTTGGTGTTATAAGGAGAAAATATTTTTTATTACACAACGATTACCCGGGCTTACAATTGTTTTTGTATGAATTGCATTACTCCTGACCTCTTCAGGAAACATTATCTTTGAGCCCGCCTCGCCCAGTTCATCTCCAATTCTCGTTCGTGCAATTTGGACCATGCGCGCGCCTATTCCCTCCCTAGTTCACGAGAACTGCAAAGAAGGCGGAGTACTTTGCAGCAGAGGCCCGTTCGCACTGGCTCCCGAGCTGTAAAAATGTGACCTCCTTGTGAAACGCGGCGTGCGGGCTCCACAAAAGCACGACATTCTCAAAATGCGGGCCCCAGATGAAAATGAAAACTATTTCACCATGTTAGTAAAAACAAGGTTGAGAAGCTTCTTAGTAGTTTTTCAACTGGGTGGACCCAGGGTGCAATGCTTGCAACAGAGCAAGACCGCACCAGTGGTGTGGTGCGATACTGAAGCAATTCTATGGTTAAAAGAAATCCATGCCCTGGTCATCGAGAGTCTTTATAGAGCAGATTACGCTCAAGGAAATTCACATACACCACATCTGGGAGATGTATAGCTCCTCCCCGTTGCCAATGACTCAAATGCTCCCCACGATGACCGCGTGACAGTGCCGTAGATTTCTCATGTTCATTGTGGGGTGCGATTTGAAACCATGGGTGACTGCTGACTGTCTCACGCCAGATAATGTTTGAGATTTTCTATGAGTGCGGTACTTCCGAAGCGAATTGCTGTGGGCGCCGGCGTAGCCGCAGATGCCCAGGGACAGTCTCCGACTTGACATTTTTTTGAGAGAGGGAAAGCGGAACGGGACTGGGAGTTGCTTCGTGGCAATGTGACACCAACAAGATGGAGGGAGAGAGAGATTCAGAGAGAGAGAGAGAGAGAGAGAGAGAGAGAGAGAGAGAGAGAGAGAGGGAGAGAGAGAGAGAGAGAGAGAGAGAGAGAAAGAGAGAGCGATAGAGAGAGAGATAGATAGAGAGATAGAGGGAGAGAGAGAGAGAGAGATAGAGAGAGAGAGAGAGAGAGAGAGAGAGAGAGGGCAACAGAGAGTGGGGGGGGGTTCTAAGGAGGAAATTCTTCCTTGAAAAATCAACCATTTTACAAGTAAGATGGACTGGATAATTCCACTTCACACAAGGACACTGTGTCCTTCGATTGTACCTCAGTACATTGGTACCTCCTGCGAGACAGAACATCACAGGGGAAAAGGAGGTGCAACACAATCCCGGCACTACCTCTTCGAATCAGGTAGGGCGAGAGAAGGAATCAAGAGGCGAGAGAAGGAATGATCCCTTGCACTCTGCTGGTTGGAAGAGGGTTGTAGGTAGCCAGAGGCAGAGAGTCTTCAGAAGGGGCTCCCCATGCTCGTGTGCAGGGAAGAGTGGACATGCATCCTCTGCATTGCCATGGCCCTGTTGGACTTGGCTGTTTTGGCCTCCTACTTCTTCTGTGGCTTTATCGTCTGTGCGCTCTTGCCCTTTGCCCCCTCTGCACCGTTTACGGGAGAAGGAGATGCGGCGCCAGATTGACCAGCTGCACTGGTGCCCCACTTGGCTATCATCGCGACCACCATGCCCGAGAGCCTCTACTGCTTCTGGGCGTCCCTGGACCCCAGCACGGCAGCAGGATCAGCAGCTGCAGCAGCAGGTGCTGGTTCAGAGTCCCCTGCGGGTGTGGCGGTTGAGCCGGGAGCGGCAGCATGATGAGGATGAAGGGGTACGACGGACATGGCGGCGGTGGGGAGAGGTAGCAACCCTGCAGCCCCAGCGCTGAGCTGCCGGCCACGTCCTGCAAGGGAGAGCACGTGTCCCTGCTGTTTTATGGGGTAGAGCATCGCAGCTGGTGTCCCGTCGGCAGCAGCAGGGTTGCCGATTAGGATGTAAGGGCTGTCGTTGGGGCCTGCTGGTATGATATACTGCCCAGGGGCGACTTCTGGGATGGCAAAATGGCCTTGGCTTGCCTGGAGGTAGGTGGCGGATGGGTGGGGGATGGCTGGGCTGCCTAGCATAGAGGTCCTGGGTTCGACTTCGGATTGGGCAGAAGGGGGCCTTGGGGAGTTGGAAGAGGGTTGGTTGGTGGGTTGGCCTGTGGGGGTGGCTGGAGGGGCTGTGCATGAGACCCTTGCCGCTCACAATATGCCCAATGAACTCCACCTCCCTTTTAATAACTCACACTTGAAGAGCTTAGCAAACAACTTCTCTCTCCAAAGACTGTCCAAAACATGTTGAAGATGTTGCTGATGCTCTTCCAGGATTCAGGAGTAGATAAGGATGTCGTTGAGGAACACCACCACGAACGGGTCCAAGTGAAGGTATAAGATCCTGTTCATGAGACTCATGAATATTACATGAGTGTTGGCCAACCCAAAAGGCATCATGAGGTACTCAAAATGGCCATATTGCATTCAAATCATTGTCTTCTCCACATTATGCTCCGCAATCTGGATCTCATGGTATTCCGAGCGCAAGTCAATCTTGCTGAAGTAATTCACTCCCCTCAATTGGTAAAACAACTCCTTGATCCTTGGCAGCGGGTACCAGTTCCTGATTGTTAAACCGTTCAGTGCATGATAGTACCCACATATCCACTACTCCCTTGTCTTTGTCTTCATAAAGAGGACCAGTGTAGCATGCGGTGACCTGGATAGCCTGATGAACCCGTACTCTGTTAGCTCCTCCAACTGCTTTATCAAATCACCAAGCTCATTGTTGCACATGTGAGAAGCAGCACGTAGCGTTGAAGTCACTCCCAGAAATAGCTCAATATTGTGGTTAATATCCTGCTTTGGTGGTAATTCCTTTGGCAGCTCAGCAGAAAGCACGTCACCGTAGCTGTCCAGCACTCCCTTGATGCCTTTGGACAACTCCGCTGCTGGTGCTTGCTACTGCTCCCTCTCTTGTTTCTTTGTCTCTGCTGCCAACACTTCCACCACTTCAACTACTTCCTCCTGCTTCATCCATACGAGGTACACTTGGTCCCCCTTGAACTGACAGTGCTTAAGCTGCATGTAACTCAATTGCCGTACCTTGCCTACCTTGAAGCCCTTCTCCTCAGCCCACAATGGAAAAACAATATGCTCCTCATATTTCTTTACTTTCACCAGGCTGCACACCCAATCTACAGCGGGATTCTACTGGTACAGCCAGTCACGCCCTAGAATGGCGCCATACATATCCATCGGGCACGTGCAAAAGTTTACTTCACACGATAGCACGTCCAAAAGTTTACTGACCTCCATGCGCCGATCTCCATAGAGTCTGCTTGTTGGTGTTGTACTTTGTACTGGAAACTCTCCTGCTTCTCACGGAAACCCCCTCGATGGAAACGTTGCATGTCAACATGCTCAACAGTTGCCACCATTGCCTAGAACTTTGTGATTCTACTGAGTGCCAGCATCTGCTGAACCTCCGCCTTCAAACCGTCATGGAACTTGTCCGCCATCTCCGACTTGCTGATGTCATCAATCTCTGAGCAAAACGCCAAGAAATGACATTTGTACTCCTGGACTGAGCTGATGTGCTTCAGCTACTTCAGCTTGTTGCGTCCGAACATGGAAGCATTCACAAGATCAAACCGATCTCTGATTACTTGCTCGATCTGCTCCCATGTTGTAGGCATGCACACTTTAGCTTGCCCTGTGCCTGCTTTCCACAACATGACATGCTGCACAACGGCGTTCTTACCTCCACTTTCAGCGGCCAGCATATTTAGTTTCTTCTACCACTTCAATGCTGCTCCGCATAGCAGTGTTCCCGTGAATGACACACGCAAAGCATCATTCTTTGGAGGGTGATCCAGAGGCCCAAAGCAGATGTTCATGGCGAACAGCCAGGTCCGTATGCTTGCACCCTTGACTGAGGGATTGTACGGTTCCGGTACCTTTGGCTTTGGTCGGCGGACCTTCACCGGGCCGCCCAAACCTGTCCAGCGTCAGACCCATCCCGCAAGTCAGACATATGCCAATTGAGCCGCTCATTCACCAGCTTGAGGGCTCCCATCTGCTCTATGTTCTCCTGCAGGGCTTGCTCCATGGCTCTTGGTGGTTTTTTGTCATTTGAGATCCTCAGAAAAGTTGCACAGCGTTACGGCAGCAATCAGAAACATTTTCAACAGAAATTTGGCAATCAGAGATGAAAATCTGCCGCCTTCGAAGTGCGTGGAAATCATCCGGCGTCTTCCACCCACACAATAGGCTGTGTGGATGCTCTGGAAATATAGAAAACAAATCTAGAGGTTGGTTCATACATTGGCTTCGAATTCTGGTCAAACGATCCCCCTCTCAATCATCCTTGATGTTGTCTAGCGTACTTCATGCCTTCGGCTCCTTGAAGAGAGAATACCATTGACAAACTCAAGTCCAGATGTGGAGGAAGGAGAGGAGGCAGAGGAAATGGTACAAGACACACGATACAGGTCATTGACAACTTAGGTACAAGGAATAATGGCACAAGTTTCAAGAGCAATCGTAGTGGTAGAGTCAAAGGTGTGCTCAACAGAGAGACCCATCCTGGTACAAGCACAAATACGGAGTGAGTTGAGCGCAGGAGCAGGGATGAAGAGCACATCGGAAACATAAAAGGGGGCCAGACGGACCATTAAACCGCATAACCCCAACTCCCTGCACAGGCAACGACTGACCAGACAATATGAAAACGGACCGAATGGACACAACGGGACCGAGGACGACTGGTCTCTACGACGTTAAGTCATGTGATGGGTTGCACCAGAGTCAATGATCTAGGTGCCACTCGGCTCACAACCAGTCGTCGACACTGAAAAACATGTCACAGAACACTCTGCATGTGCTAGAGGTGAAGCAAAGGGCTCGTGGACAATGACGAACAGCACGGACCTGTGACTCCTCAAGCCAGTTAGTATTGTCAGGTCCATCCTCATCATGAGCCGACTGAGCTCCTGCACAAGCATCATCACGGGAGTTAGACACAGTAAAAAAAGATGTCTAGGAACTACTTGGTTTTGACAACACACTCGTACCGACCTCAGTACGGAGCACCAATAGCTGACAAAGCTCCACGATCATACGATCTCGAGAGTCCATATCACCATTGCTGCCTATAAAAGTGGCGACATTTTGTACAGTTGTGGGCGCGTCGCAACTCGTCCGTTTGCATTGGAGGACATCGGCTGCGCATCCACTGCCTAGAGGTCGTGCATGATCCAAGGTCAATCAATGGGCTACTCACACACAGTGTAGTGATGAGAGTCCCCACGGTTGTAGCATTGGACAGAACGTCCACTAACACTACTCATCGACAACTGCTGCTTCGTTTTCTCTCCCTTTCCACATCTCTTTTTTTCTCTTCTTGCCCTGTGAGACTGGTGAAATGCCCCAAGTCTGGCTGCATGGGGTAGAGGAGGAGGAGGAGAAAGCGGTGGAGGTAGGACTGGTGAACATGGACAGATGTGTAGGAGGGGTGGCAATCACTCCTGCAACAAGTAAACTTTGTTGATGGACGATAGCAGTCCCATGATTCAATGTCATCTGGAGAAAGTAGAAATGAGTCCAAATAAGCACCTGTAGTCATTCTGACAACTGAGAGAAGGCTACACGGTCGATGCCTGTAAACAGCTGCACGTGGTCGAAGTGGACCCCCATCATGATGGCGTCGAGTGCCCACAGCTGTGTCCCGCCACCAGTCCCAAGACGCTTGTAAAGACGTATGGCATGTCTCCAATGGCATGGCATACAGCTGACTGCGCATCGCTCTCACTGCTATCTGGACCTGGTGAGCATCGCGAGTCTAGTACTGGATGTGGTAGTAGAGCCAGAAGCCCTCAGAGTCAGCCCAAAATTGAAAGAGGATCTCCCAGCAATCAAAGCCCTCATCGCTATCATAACAGGAGGGAGGTGTTGAGGAGACACCGACGAGTAGAATGCAACTTATTTCATGTCCAATGGTTGACTAGAGTAGCAATTAGAGCCAAAACAGTGTGGCAACATGAAATCCCTAGAGCCTAAGTGGTTGAGTAAGAAAGTACCTCTCTCTTAGGGGTAAGGATCGCTAGTCGGTCCTCACCTGGCAGCCAGCGAGTGAAGCTCGCTGGCGAGCTGTGAAGTGCAAGGGTGAAGCCCTCGCACGCCCTTCGAACTTGGATATCCGAGTTCGGATAGCCCATAGGCACATGACCAAACACACTAGGAAGTAAACCTACAATTGTCCTGACCAGTTTCAAGTGCATGGACTAATCTAGGCATGACAAGCATGTGACAGAATCGCTGCCCGAAAAAATCTCGACATGTGAATATTTCAAGGAGAGAAGCTATAGGCTACGCTGCCAGGGTGGAGGCGAGCACACAAGAGCATGATTTTCGGGGCAACAAGCTGATACGCCAGGATGCCGTCCGCTCACGATGTGTCGCCCCCACTTCCTGGACCAGCGTGCCCTACGCACTCACGACCACAAGACAAAGTATATACAAGGGAATTAACAGGTGTCGCAAAGTCCTTCAGTTGCCACTCTGTGGGGATGGGAACCTCAGGCTTGGGATATGGTGGATGAGGCACAACGAGACCATGAGTGAGAGAAACACCATCAAAGGTGAACGATGCTGAACAAAGTGGCTGGTTGTGACGGCGTGAATGTGGTGGGATGAGAGATTGGGACCCTAGACGTAGCTCACAAATGCGTTCCTTAAGAAACCAAACCTCGCACGCGTGTGTGTCATCCTCCATTTCCTCCTCATCCCAAGTGTCAACCTGTGATGAGGGGTGCTGAGACCGCGGTGCTGTGTAGGGCATAGACCGTTTATCGGATGGTATAACTCCAGCAGCTCCTCCCAGTGCCTACTACGAGGCTCCTCAACGACCCCTTAGTAACTCCGCGATCTCTTGTAGCACGTTGCTCTGACATTGTTGCTGGCAGCACATCTCATCCTGCACCTGAAGAAGCTTGTCAACCGCAAGTGACTGCAACTGTGGAATCATGATACCAGAAAATGAGGCAGAGGTGAGGTCTCCTAGCCCCTTAATATGGGTCCAAACATCAACGTTGTCAAAATAAAAAACTGTTGGCATTTCTCAAAGAGATGGAATGCAGGAAAAGAATGATGTTTTACTTTAACATTTGGATGTGTTGGTGCTAATGTCACCACCTACAATGATGACGTCAGCACGAAGGTTGCCCGAATGAAGCAAAATTTGGAGTGATTATGCCCCAGAGGGTGCTGCATGCAATGGCGGTGGTTTTGTAATAAAAACCTTAAAAAATTTCATCGTTTTCTTTTCATTCCAAAATCCGGAAAAGATCTAGATATGAGAGTGTTGTTTTGTTTCCTGGAACCTACAGGGCACAAAATGAGGTGGGAGTGGATGAGATAAATAGGGTTTTGCAAGAGCTTTCTCATGAGCCCTTACACGTGGTAGCTGCAACCTGAGTGAAGCTTCCACGAACCTTCACAGACTCCTCCTCAACATCACATGTCCCAACTGCTGCTGGAGAGGGTTGGGCAACCCTTGGCTCCCCCATGGTAGTGGCCTGGTGATGCGGTCGCAAGGGTGTCTCCGCTTCTGCAATCTGCTGCGACAGGTCACGGTGGCTTGGTGGATCCTCCTGGGACCGTGCCTTTAGCTGTGACTCAAACTACTACTGCCACTGCTGCATCTCTAGTGTGCACCTTAGCGAGGGATGCCTCACCGCTCTGATGCCATGAGAAACTACTAGGAATCTTCCTAGACTTGCTGCTTCTAACGTGGTGACACATTCAGCTTGCGCACTAACAAGCAAGCAGGTACAATAAATAGCAAGAGTTAGGCTAAGAAGATGCACAAAGCCTCATAAGCTCTAATAGCTTAGTAATGCAGAGAGAAATGACAACTGACAAGCACACAACATGAATACATGTCGTGCGCACGGCGGGTGACACACAAGGCAGTGTCAGTTCGTCTTACTACCGGCCCAAAACCATTGTTTTGGCCATAACTCTGTGCATAGGCATACAAACGCAACACCATTTGAACCTAGAGATGCAAAATCTTGAGCTGGACACAATAACTACACACAGGTCTAGCATCTCAGTGGAGACACAATGTAAGAACATGCAAATTGGGCTCAAGACCCAGTCAAGCAAGAAAACTCAAATGACTATAGAAAACTAGCAGAGCACCCGGGCAAGCACCCGAGACGCGTGGAAGCTGGCTGGCAACTGCCAGTGGGTGGAGCCACCACCCGTCGGTGCTCCAACACCAGCTAGGTCTGCATTAGGGATCTGCATGACCATGGACACGACCGAGCAGTCATTGTAATCTATACAAAAAGATGGGGACGACTCACATTACAACACCACTCGGCGGCCAACTCTTGATGACCATCCTTGACAACTGCAGTCTCCTCTAATTATTTATATAGAATGTTTCCGTTATTTATTCCTCTCTTCCTGTATTTATTTGCCTCTCTTCTCTGTTGTCCCATTTTTCCTCTCCGCTCTTGGTGGAGACTCGGACACTTGGCAGTTTGTCCCAGTGTCTCAGGAGACCACCATTGGTGAGATCTGAACCCGGACACGTGGGAAGTTTCCCACTTTGGTGGATAGACCCTATGTTCTCTGATACCCGGGTTTGTTTTAGAGTAAAACGAGGGCAAGGGAGGCCCTTTGTTCTCTGATTTGTAATTCTTGAATGTACCTGTCCTTTTGTACACTTGACGGATAACAGGGGGTAGGACCATCGCTCTCCTCTCTTCGACCGCGTGACATCCTCTGTGATGCTGCCATATGGTGCTTATTGGGCGCCACCCTACTTGGTCCCGTTGTTCCACAGAGCACCTTCAGCGGCGTATACTCCTCCTTCATGGCTGTACATATCGGCTGCCAATGTGCTCTTTTTATCTCCTCCAACGGCCACTGTCGGACAGCCGTCCGCCAGCTACAAGCCATCATAGTGGCTGCCTGCGTCTGCTTCACCCATCATTCTTACTCCTCCTCTGCTAGTCGTCTCAGGATCCTACCACCAAGCTACTCAGTATTCCGTCGCCTCTTCTTCAGCACCTTCTCTGCTGCAACCACACGATGTCTCCTATAGTTTGAGTTTGGCGGTTGGCTCCTGGGATCACCATTGTGAGTCAGATGGATCCCTTCAGGAAGCGTTGTTGGACAGTCCGAGTGTGGATGATGCATGGATTGAGGAGTGACAGCTGTTACATGTCCCATATTTTTGCCCATTTCCTGGGCCATGCTGTGACTTCTGCTACTATTTCGGTTCATTTCGTGTCTCGTGCATGTCATGTCTCATCCCCTCTCTGTGTTTCTCATGGTTTCTGGCTTCTTGATTGTAGATCCACTCACCACATGTTGTTGTCACGTGTCGTTGGGGCCAGTTGGAGACGTCCTTTTTGTTTGCACTAATTCAAGAGAGATGTTGATTTTCTAGGATGTTGGCGTCGTCCGGTTTTTTGGTCCCTCGAGTTGTGTCTCCTACCTGATGTGCTGAATGTGCCTGCATTTGAGGTCAACCTACTGTCAGTCACTAACCTCGATGATCAGGGTATGGACTTTGTCTTGTCTTGTGGCACTAGTAATGTTATACTGTAGACATCTAGGCGGCTTGTGCTTCGCGGACATGATTGTGACAAGTTGTAAAGTATTTCTTTGTTTACACCTAGCACGTCTACCGCTGTCATTGCTCACTTTCATGTCACCCCTTCCCTTTCTGCTGAGCATGTGCGTTTGATTTATCATTGCCTCTGCCATGTGAGCACTGCTGCCATTTACAACTTGTTGCGTCATCAGCCTGCAACTGGTCTGGATGATGCCAATTTTCCCGCTCCTTGCACCACTGACAACATGGATTGTGTGCAAGGCAAAATGCATTATTCCCCTTTCCATGTGTCTCTCTCTCACACCCATGAGCCTCTTGCTCTTGTCCACACTGATGTTATGGGACCGTTCCTAATCGAGTTCCTTGGTGGCGGCCGTTATGTCCTCCGTCTGATAAAGGACTATTCTTGCTTCCGTTGGATTTTTCTTCTCCACCTGGAGAGTGATGGCAGTTCCATGATTGAATCTTGGCTTTTCCAGGAAAAACGCACCTGCCAGCGTAAGCTACAGGTATTTTTCTCTGATTGTGGTGGCGATTTCATCAGATGTAGCCTGTATTTTCTTACATTGGTCAATGTCCAATTTGAGTCTTTCGCCCCCTACACACCTTAGAAAAATGGCATTTATGAACATTGGAATTGTAGTCTTACTGATGGGGTTTGCACCATATTGATCGAGTGTGGCTTGTCTGATGTTTTTGCTTATGAGGCCATGAAGCATATGACTTTGGTGTGGACCCAGGTTCCTCATGGACGGCTTCCACACCACATTACTCTGTATGAATGTTGGTACCGTTGTTGCGCTGAGTTACACCTTGCACAGGTTTGAGGGAGGGTTGCTGGTGTCTGACTCCCTAAAGACCAGCGCGATGAGAAGATCTCCTTGCGCGGGCGTCTTTGTCCATTCCTCAGTGCCTTGCCATAGTTAAGACGAGGCGTTTCTGGGACCTAGAGTTTTGTTGTGTGATTAAGTCATGCAAGGCTCCCTTTTTTTAAAGCAAGTTTAGTCACGGCATTGTCAATCACAACCCGTATTTTGGCCGGATTGCCCTCGCACGGCTCTTAACACTCCCTTGTGCTTCCCATATTGCCTGCACTCTTGCCAGCTTCCATCTCGGTTCCCATATCTTTGTCACTCCCTGTTCCATTGCCTACGTCATTTCCTGCATCACTGGTACATGCATTGTCACCTGCCTCTATGCCTGCATCCACATCTGCCTCTTCATCCTCATTTGCGCTAGCGTCACTCCCCATGCCAGCACCCAATGCTATGTCCTTTTCATTGCCGGCATCATCTCCTGCATCCTCCCATACGTCATCACTTGTGTCATCTGGCACCTCTCCACTTCACCCTCATCCCTTTCTCTTTCCTTCCGCTCGTTTCTCCCTGTTCGGTAGACCCATTAGCTCCTCCCCTCTTGTCTGTCCCTGCCTGGTACAGTCGGGCTCCAGGTGGCCCCCTACGTCCCTTGTAATCTTCCTCTTCCTCTGTTTCCTTCACCGATCAGCCTGGGTCCGCTCGTCTGTCCAGCTCAGCCTTGGCCCCTTTCACTAACCCGCCTGCTCCTGCCACGAGTCTGGAAGTGTGGCGACTGTCGTCCAACCCAACTTGGCAGTCGGCTATTCCATGACTGCGGACGAGTTCATCTGTGCTCTTGTAGGCGCTGAGTCCAGTCATTCCGTGTCTCACTCCTCTGTTACCACCACACTCATTTCACATGGCAACGCAAGTCTTTTGCCTGACATGAACAACAACTGACATGCCCGCTCTCTCCCGGATGTGGCTCTTTGGGAGCAGGCTATGCATGAGGAGCTCGATGAGATCACATAGCAAGGTGTTTAAGACATTGTGGACTTCTCACCTGGTCGAGAAGCCATTGTCGCACATTGGACATTGACCATCCCATCGAACTCAAGCCGGGCAGCAGACCTACAGTTCGAGGAGCCTATCAGATGAACGATCAAGAGATGACCGGGCTGAAAAAGTAACTGGACGAGATGCTCGTTCAAGGGTTCATCCGCCCTTCCACATCACCATACGCTGCACCAGTACTGTTTGTAAAAAAGAAAACTGGTGAGATGCATATGTGCGTGGACTATCGGGCATTGAACGAAGCTACCATCAAGGACCGCTATACTCTTCCCTGAGCTGATGAAAATTTCCGACCAAATCTAAGGGGCTCGAATTTTCAGCAAAATTGACTTACGCAGCGGATATCACCAAATACGCGTGGCAGACGCCGACATCGAGAAGACGGTGTTCCGAACTCTCTACGGGCATTTTGAGTTTACGGTGATGCTGTTGGGTTTAACAAATTTCCCAGAAACGTTCATGGCGGTAATGAACACCATCTTCCGCCCATACCTCGACAATTTTGTCATGGTGCACCTCAACAAAATTCTGGTGGACAGCCATACCCCGGAGGAGCACAATGGACATCTTCGAAAAGTCCTAGAATATTTTAAAAGAGAGGATTTTTTTGGAAAACTCTTGAAATGCGAATTTGGTCATTGTTCGATCAAGTTTGTGGGTCACGTCATCAACGGTGGAAGGATCACCATAGATCCAAAAAAACTGACAGCAGTCGCTGATTGGCCAACGCCGACCAACGTTCAAGATTTCCTCCGCTTCTGCAATTACTACCAGTGATTTGTACAGGACTACGCCCGAGTGTCAGTGCCTTTTTCCGACCTCACTCAAAAAGAAAACGAGTGGCGGTGGGGAGACATCGAACAAGAAGCATTTACTGCTTCGCAAAATGCTCTGACCTTGGCGCCCACCCTATCAGACCGAGCCATTGGCGCGGTCATTCTGCGAGACCAGGGTAACGACAAATAACCGGTTTCCTACATGTTTAAAACATTACGAGGACCGGAACTTAACTATGCAGTACACGAGAAAGAGATGCTGGTGGTCGTGCACGTGTTCAAGACGTGGCGATGCTAACTGGAGTGTTGCTCATGCATCATGCGCACTGACCACCACGCGTTAAAATATTTCAAGACACAACCGAACCTCAGTCGACATCAAACCCGATGGATGGAGTTCCTTGAATCCTAGTTCGACTACGATATCGAGTACCGGCCAGGCTAAATCAATCCGGCAGACATACTCAGCTGCTGACCAGATTTTATGGCTGAGGTGGCAACGCTACAGCTTCAGCGGGACCCGTACCTCGAGCGTCTATTCGCACAAGGCTACGACAAGCACGGAGGATATGACAAGGAGAAATTCTGGCATGACGCACCCTATTGGCGATGACGCTTCAATTGCCGACTGGTCGTTCCCCCGAACGACGAACTTCTGCGTATGCTGCTCGAAGAGTGCCACGACACAGGACCATGTGGACACTTCAGAGAGGACAAGACGCTGAAGAAACTGGCAAAAAAATATTGGTGGGACGAGATGCAATCCGACATGGCCAACTTCTGCAAAACATGCGACGCATGTCAGCGAGAAAAATCCCGTTGCACACAGCCACCCAGGCTCCTGCAACCGCTCCCTGTTCCGTCGGAACCATGGGCTGACATCTCCATGGACTTTGTCAAAGGATTACCAGTCACATCTGAGGAATATGACGCAATCTTCGTGGTCGTCGACAGGTTTTCCGAAATGTCCCACTTCATTTCAACAACGACCACCGTCATCGCCGAGGGTACAACACAGTTGTTTCTAAACAACATCATGTGGCTACATGGTGCACTGAAAATCATTACGAGCAACAGAGACGGTCGATTCACCAACAATTTTTTGCGCGAACGGATGACTTTTTACGACAGCAGTTTTAATTTTCAATGGTGTTTGATCCTCAAACCGACGGTCAAACCGAGGGACTATTCAGATGCTTGAACAGCTTCTCCGAAAACTATGCGAACCTCACGGGACAGATTGGGCACAAAAACTCCGAACCGTCGAAATTGCATATCATTCGGCAGTTTCCACCGCAACAGGTAAAACTGTGTTTGAAGTGGTGAATGGCAAACTTCCCACTGCACCAGCCGCAGCAACATTCTTGCAGTCGACGTTCAACGCCGAGACTTCACCACCATCTGGGTTAAGACACGACACGCACTCGTGAAGGCACAAGAAGCGATGAAGCAATCAGCTGACCGACATCGCAACAACGACGTAGTTGCCGCTGGTGATAGAGTCCTTCTAAGCTGTAAAAACATCAAACTGCGCGGAGCCGACCGTTCAAACCTCAAACCCCGATGGTTGGGACCGTTTGAGATTGAGTGCATGCGACCCCCGTGGTTGCGCGACTCAAACTCCCAGACTGTATGCAAGTTCATCTGGTGTTCCATGTCAGCAGACTCAAGTACTACTGAGATCCCGGAGAGAACTTCCCTGGCAGGGATGTCCCTCCAATGCCTCCCGTTCAAGTAGAAAAAGACACAGAGTATTTCATCGAGGACATCCTCGGCCATCGACGACGAGGCAACGTCGAAGACGTTATCTCGTTAAGTGGCACGGCTACGACGCCGCGTACAACAGCTTGGAATCCTACGACAATGTCAAAGACGTCGATCACCTAATGGACGACTATTACCACCGTCTCCGGGCCACATCTGTATGCACGTCGGGACGTTGCGGCTAAAAGGGGGGGAAGTGTTACGTACCAGACGTACACGATTCCCTTAGCTTTCTGAGTGGGCATTTTCGTTATTACATATACAGCCCATCGCGTTGCGAGACTACGATATTCACTCTAACAGTCGAGGACAAACCGGCCAATAGCCCCCGTCCTCAGTCATTCTACCCAAACCTTTCGACCACTCTTAGGAATCTACACCAGAAGTATCATGACCTTTCGGTCGACTTCTTGACGCACGGAGATGAATCTCGATTTATAAAGATGAATCTCGCATGTTCACCGTCAATTCTCGAAGACCACCGACATCTCAACGGAACTTCTCGAATTCGACCATTCACGACACGTCTCCACACGCGTCGCTTGACAATCAACCCAACGTACCTGACTATGCCTCATTTGTAAGTCGGCACTTTTATAAATATGCTTGATCATTGCGACACTTTTCATCGAACTATACTTACCGCTAATCATAAATTTATCTTGTGTCTCAAATTCTAAATTGTGTGCTGCCTCGCAACTTCTACCTGTTCACCATCTACGCTCTGTTTAGAATAACAAATATGACGAGTCAACGTCCGAGAGGTGAAATAAACATTATGCTAGTAGATGGTGTAGCCCTTTGGGATGAGTATTGGGATGCTCTATTCCTTAATGGAAACAAAAACACAAATGAATGTCTGTAATTGTAAGAACAACTAATAGAACACTCAATTTCTGTAGATAATGTCTAAACTACCGATTCCTGTGCGTTTTCTCTCACAATGTGCTATGTAATGCATGGTAAATCTGTGGGAGCCATGTTTTGGGTAGAGTGATGATTTCATACAAAATGGTGGGAAACCAATTTGAATTAGGAAAAATAAATCCGAGCTGCCGCGTATGCGCCCCGCACCTATAAAGACTGTCGAGCGAAGATATTGACATTGGCAGGGACCTGTTTCGAAAGCGCATACATAAGAAATGTCGACTTCGGAATCTGATGTCTGATATATGCCGCGTTCTAATCCCATGTATATCGACAACTGCTACTGTCAAAGCTGTCTGTCCTGTAGACCGAATTGTACGCGGAATAAAGTGAATAGCGACTCCTAAGAGAATAGGATCAAAGATCTTTCTTTCCGACTTCGCATCCTTCCGTTAATTGCAGAAAAAATCATCGGAAACGGAAGACAAGGAGGAGGACATCGACACCAAAACACGATCCGAGCTTCAACATCCACAAAAATGAAAACATACAAGATATGCCAAAACAGTTAATAAAATGAGAAACACTACACCCGGTGATAAATGTCAGTATGGGCCAAAACCGTACCAGAAAATCAAACGATTGCGAGTCCAGCACAACAGACAATCCATGGTTTGATTCAAAAATCAATATGCATATTGGAACACATATGTGAATATAAACATTCATGTAGACATAGTGCACCTAAGAAACAAAAGACATATTGACATAGATAAAAATATAGGTAAAGATGTAGGTATTGATATGAATATGGATTTGCATATGGACATCGATTTATATATATATATATGTATATATACATATAGATGTAGCAACTTATATACATATATATGGATACATAAACATAGATATACATATACATATATATATGCATATGCATATACATATACATATACACATACATGTGGATATATGTATATACACATACGTATACATATACATATACATATACATATACATATACATATACATATACATATACATATACATATACATATACATATACATATACATATACATATACATATACATATACATATACA